>KZ347504.1:7063-18442 GCA_002352805.1 Teladorsagia circumcincta | reverse complement strand
TTCTCTTTTTTCTGGCCACCCCTGTACACAGACGCTTCGAAAGAAGGAGTGGGAGCAGTTCTGTGTCAAATAGGAGATGATCACCTCCTTCATGCCATCTTCTTCGCCTCTGAAAGCCTCACAAAAGCAGAAAGAAACTATCATATGACGGATTTAGAGATCTCACAGTGATATTTGCCCTCAAGAAATTTCATTTTTTTCGGTTATGGCTAGAATGTGGTGGTACGAGTACGAACAGATTACAACCACTGACTTGCTCATTCAAAAAAACAAATATTCCGGCAAGAGTACTGCGATTGGCCTTCGATGTCCAAAACTATGATTTGAATATCGAATATGTGACCGGTAAAGCTAACGCAGTGGTTGACGCCCTCTCTTGTAGAGTGCCTCAAGCCTACCAGAAAACGACAACCCAGCTGAAGAGCGAAGTCCAAGCATAGTGATCTGCCAAGTGGCAGCACAAGATAGTGACTGGTTGAAGGAATTTAGAGAAGATCAGGACTATAAAGAGATTCTCAAGGGCATTGAAACAAACGACGATCACAAAGACGTCAAATTTCCAAGGTGCCCCCCGAAATTTCGTGCAGCCGACTTTTTCATTGAAGATGGCGAGCTCAAATTGATCCTGGAAAACAGTACGGTGAGGATAGTCCCCAAATCCAAGAGAAGAGAGCTATTCACAGGAGCTCATGAAGGTCTGTTAGGGGGAAATCTGAATGCCCGTAAACTCTATCGCAAGTAAAAAAAGTAGTTTTTTGAGAAGGCATGGAAAAAGTTGTCTCGAAATGGTCTAGGGAGTGCGCGAACTGTTCCCTGTCGAGAGCGCATGAAATGCACATTCCACATTCGGAGCCCTTCACGACGAAGGCACCATTGGAGTTGATTGGAATAGAATCAGTGGAGTATGGATTGACCGAAAGAGGGAGTAAATACGCCCTGGTAGTGGTGGAACAATTCACGAAGTTCGCTGGAGCATACGCCATTCCTGATAAGGCCGCAGGAACAGGAGCTTGAGCACTGTTTAAACGCTGGATTTGTGATGGTTGCAGATGGCCAAAGCGTATACATTTAGAACAAGGGCCAAAGTTCATCAATACTGTCCTGTCAGATATAGGTGAGGAATTGAACACAACTAAGGGTTATCGTGAAAATTTAATGACGGAACGGGTAATTGGTACGTTGACGACATTGCTAAGGAAGAATTCTACTGTTCCAGACGACTGGGATCTGCTCCTCTCTATGGTAGTATTTGACTACAACTGTGCACCCCATGACGCCACGAGCCAGCCCCTTTTTCTTGTTACATGCTACGGACTCGAATTGTCTATCTAACGTAACTCCCCGTTATGAGCTACATATCTTTCAACCACGTGGACATAGGTGATTACAAGTACGAACCATTGTCAAAGTGATTCGACTTGCGCAAGAGTGTGCCCGCGAATTCGATGAAAAATACAAACAAAGAGTGAAAGGGGAATATTATAAACACAACAAAACCGCTCCAGAAAAACTTCCAAAGATAGGAGACAGCGTTTTCTTGAGGCTTGCACGAGAAAAGTACAGCAGGGTGTTCCCAAAATTAGGTGAACCTTGGGGTGGCCCCTATCGTGTGATCGAAACCAGCGAAAACTTTGCACTTTTGCCGCACATTACCGAAAAAAAAGACCAGTTGGAGTCCCTTTCGACTCACCCATAGTTTTGCCCCCAGATATATCTATACCGCTAGAAACAAAAACAAAAAGAACTAAACGTGAACATAGAGCGATGAAGTACACGTCTTGCAGGGCTACACTTGAAGGCGATGGTAGCAATGACCCACTCGGGTTCTTTTTCCGGTGCCCTGACAGACTTCACAGCCGAGATAGTACTCCTAGCGGTTTCGACTGTTCGATTCGGGACAAACGTTTGAGACACGTGAACTCAGCGTTCAAGCCACAATGCAACGTCGAAAGGAAAACATCCTGCAGGTCCGATGAAATCAGCAGATTCTTGGAAACAATGTCCGCGAATACTTCTATTGTATTGAGTCCAACACTGGATAACACTCCGCCGAGAGAAGAGTGGTGCTGATTCGCTTCAGCCTTAGTCAACAGTAATAATAGTTGATCTACGGCCTGGAGCCAGAGTTATCGTCCTGCGGGAGACGGGCGTTTGTCCTCCTGATATTGTTTTACTGACGGATTGAAGGTGAGTCCGCTCATTAAAACTAATTGGGATTGTATTAGTATAGAGGTTGCATTAGTTATCTCTAGTTATCAAATCTTTTTTTTATTCCCATGCACTCACAATGCCAATAGAGGATTGATTAGCGGTTGGAATAATATGGTTCTAGCCCTCTGGTTGAGTGGCCTTTCGTTAATTTGACTGACCTTCTGCCAAACAGGCAACTTTTCTTGGCATCGGCGCTGTTTGCGTGACCTGTTTTTAATTTGACTGACCCATTTCTTCCCAATGGCAGCGAATGAGAGTAGATCATGGAATATGGGCGTTATACCTACCCCATTTACCTACACAACAATAACTTTGAAATCTTCTGCATATTCAAAATTTCGTTGAGCTCCCTAAACAACTTCTTTGCTTCACCAGTCTGCAGTATGCTTTCCTCCACTTTTTTTTTCAAAAATCTAGTAACACAGCAAAAAAAGTGATTCCTGATAATTAAGGCTAAAGATCCTTGACAACATGACAGTATGTAACCGAACACAAAAGCGGTTTCAAAATGAGCCAATCGCTGCAAAATATAGTTACGATAATACCGTAGCTATTCAATCTATAAAGTCCAAAATTCGGAACAAATGCGACCAGAGAAATAAAATAAAAACTGAACCCATTCAGTTTAAATTCGAGGGCAGATTCATGATAACGTTTCTCCTCTGATATGGCTGATTGAGCAAAAGAGTGAGCAGATGAGCTCGAAAAGAATAACGGCAACAACGCATATGAACTCATTGTCTTGCCACTCGACACCCAGATTTAAGGGCTGCAACAGTGGGAATAGCTTGGATCAATACAATACCTTCAAATCGCAAAGTCGCCGCGTGAGGCGGCGGCCTGACCCCAGGAGGACAAACGCCACAGACCCTCGTCCTGGCGCCGTCACGTTTAGACGCGGCTTACGCACAAAATACAATAGAATCGAAATAAATCAAGCCATGTACCTCGCGAAGAAGTAGGCTGCCTTAACGGCACGTAACACCATAGGCCTAATCCCGCTGATTGAAAGCGGCAATGAGCCGTCACACGGACCCGCAGCTCACCCAAGGCGATGAAGCTTTGGAGGATACTCAACAGAAACAATGTCCGAATACTTGGAGGCCATGATATGTAGAGTACGTAAAATCAAAAGTGCGACTTCCAGCGCTACTTGAAAAAATGATTAGATTAGCAGGAGCTGAACGGATGCGCAGAGACTTCCAGGAAAAGATGGAGAAACGCAAACACGAAGGATATCATTATCGCACATTCAGGAATTTCAACGACTCCATCCCGGAACCACGCAAGCATATACGAGGGCACCACCTACGTTCACCTTCTCAGGCAGAGGACACCAATTGCGACTTGGAAAAGGATCGCAATGACGTCAAATCAACCTGCAAAGCGGCGAGTACGCCACTTCCCCCGGCGGGGAAGTGTCACATTACCATTGTTTTCTCACTTGTTCAATTGATTTCATTGATGACTCAACTCGTTGTTCGGTGATGTCGCGCTTCCGCGCTTTGATCTGCTCGTGACCCCCATCAATAAGAGTAGCCAAATATAAACCCGGTATTTGAGGATTGAGCGTTCTTCTACTGCTCGCTGGGAAATTCCCCCGTGTCTTTTTTCTTTTTCTCATAGATTTCTTTTGGCCTTGTCGCTCCCCACGCGGACCCTTTTTTTGTCCTTCCTCACCATCTTGTTAATGCTCCGTTGTTGAGTATCTCGCTGTTCTCATATTTTTTTTGTGTTGTTCCAATGAAGTTTGTTTCCCGTTAACGCGTCTGGTGGCAGACGCGGTTAGTACCGGTCGAAGATCTCTACTGGTGAAAGTCGCGCATATTTGCCGCTTGCGGCGCACCAAGAATGGCGCAGCAAAATATAATATTTGCTTAATTTCAGACGTATATACTTCGCTGTAACCTATTCTTCATTCTCCTTAATTTTCTTTCTCCAATGCTTTTCGAAGGCATAACCCAGGTGGAAGATGTGTGAAGGGTGCCTCTCGTCTGCAGGATAGACTTCTAGAGAACAGTCACAGTTGCGGTATTTCCGTGTGCAGAAATCGAAAAAAAATTTCACTTTCATCACCCCCTTTTTTCTGTTATCAAGCTGTTGTTTGATGCCCTTTCACTTGTTGGCTCTCTCGCCTCATACTCTCCTCTCTGCGCTTGATCTCCTTTCCTTAGCACAGCCGATCGCGAAAGTGAATAAGCACTCACCTAACAATAAGTGTTTTGACGAAATTTTTTCTTTTTGCTTTACTGCCGGCCCATTTTGCGCCAATGCATTCGTATTCATGAGGGGGCGTGCAACAGGATCGTCCGGGAGTGGCAACGTCGCGCGCGGTAACTTGAGCGGCGCCGTAATGCGGCACTTTTGCGATGGGCGCGGCAACAATTGACTTTGTCGATTAGAGCGGCAGAGTTGCTGCAGTCCACAACTCTAGCCCTGGCCCATCAACTTAGACTTCTTATTCTTAGGCCCTCATTGCTGACGGCTCGTACGATCTTAAGGGATCGTCCTACTCATGATCAGTAGTATTTAACCAGAATTTTAGGTATGCAAACGTTGGGCGGTCAGCAGAGCTTCGCTATTGTTCGCCGATTACGGCTTCATTGAAGAATCCCACCTTCTCTGATCATAGATGGCATCAAACCTTCTAGTGCTCTGATTATTCGCTGCCTTTTGTCCAATGCGCAAACCGCTCACAGAACGGTTGCATCACTGTTGTTAATCAATTCTTTCAAGGCGCTATGTATCATGCCTTGGAAAAGAGAATCAACTTCGAGGGTAATGAAAATTGAATAAACATTTCCCTAGTCCCGAAGCCTAGTGCTAGGGGGAGCAGTAGGAGGAGGGAGGTGGCTGGGTATGTTGGTTCGACGCCTTTGTCCACCAAGTTTGTGTGGGATTCCGCTACTTCCGCATCAAAAAATAATCAGTTCTTCACTCATGCCGGCGTTGTGCTATCAATGGGAGAATGTTCTTCATGATTTTAATCGACTTCGGGTCGGATGTTATTCAGTGTTCGCTTTCACTTTTGCTGAATAGGAGAATTACTTGAGCTGATGCGCACTACCACAAGTATTTATCGCGGACATCTCGAAAGTACAATTGAAAGCTGCTAAACAGACATAATGCATCTAGCCTTATCATTTCCCCTCATCGGGAGTTTGATCGGTAGTCATTCAATCGAAAACAAGACGCCAACGGCAGCGGAAGTATATGTGGAGTACTGTAACTACATGCTATACGCAATTGCAGGGGCCTTTGAAATTCAATTTGAATGATCATCAACTCGTCCACTGCAAATGCGACGTCGCGGCCGCGACCCAAGCGCGGGACTCCGGACGATCCTGTTGCTACGCGGCCGTATTCATGTGCAATAATCACACCTCAACTCCCAATAATTGCATCTCATCTCACCAAATGTTGATCGTGCCTCTTGAAGGAGGATTCCACGATAAGAACGAGCGTCAAAGAAGGGAAAATTTACTAGTGGGGAGACAGGCAGAACTCCTGATGGTGCGACTGACACGCAATCGGCGACGGAAGATTTGACCTCGGTGATCGAGCATGGCTCACTCTTTGCGCACATGGCTCACCGACTATCGAATCATTCGCCACAGACCTATACGCAGCGAGCATCGAAAAGCAGAAAATTGAGGAGGTACAACGACTCCGCATCAATGTCGAGATCAACGGGAAAGTAAGGGTCCTATTTCTCGGGTTTTGGGCCGTCTATCATGGTTTTTTCTCCTTTCCTGTACCACTCACCATCCCTAACTGATTCGGAATGGGTTATTTTTTCATCGTAAATTTTGCCTAATGTGAAACCAGTCGAAAACGAATGCGAGGTTTGAAACCGGTTTGCTGTTCAACTTTAATGCAGGACGTGATTGCGACAAAATACTCTTTTTAATGTCTCATCGCAGCGAGTTACTCTTTTGTGCAAATGCATCCTTCTCACGGGATGTTGAGTTCACAATTCGAAGTGAGCCTAGCGCAAGGCGAAAAGCATATACAGGGAAAAGAAGGTCGCCGCGTGCTGGAGAACGAGCCTGGCTGTTTTCATAGTAAACTCATTATCAGTCAAAATAACTTTGACAAGTTATTAAACTAAAAAAATGGTATATGTAAGTTTGACGGCGTTTCTCACAAAGTAAACGTCGATCGGCCTTCCTGTGACTTTTTCTGTGTCCTTGTCCATTTGAATCCGTTCCAGCGTAGTGCATCGATGCTCACACCATGACCACATGCCATGTCGCACTTTTACCGACACTTTCTGAACAAAATCATGCGGAGCAGCTTAGTTCCTCATTTAGGTGGGAGTGTCCTCTTTTCTGAAAGGTCCGTCCCTTCAAATTCTGAATTTCTGTCAAAAACGCGAACATCCGTATGGGCAGTTCAGAAAAACCAGCCCAGGTGTGGCCGCTTTGAGGGGGAGCTTTCCTGGAAGGCTCTTTACATTAGTTAAAGCAACAGTCCCACCAGCATTTTTACCTTATGCACTAATCCTGTAGAACAATGCGCTAGCCTCGATTAACAGAAGAAGTGTAACCGAACAAAAAAACTAAGCTTGGAAAGCCCGAAAAAAAACGGCTTTCTCCTTTAGATACTCGACAAGGCCCACTTCGAAAGCGCTTGAGTTACTTTCTAGCGGCTTTCCAATGTTAGTTTTTTGTTCAGCCACACTTCTTATGTTCTTAACTAAGGTTATCGCATGCTTCTACAGCATTAGTGTAAGAGGTAAAAACCTGCTGAGACTGTTGCTTTAACAATGTGCCATCAAATTTATTTTCCTCATAGTAGCAATAGAAGTTGAGCGTATGGTTGCAGTGCTATTGAACATTGTTCAAGCAATAAATTTGTCTACTTCGGAAGCGATTCTGGCGTCGCCAGCTGAAGAGAACGTGCAAGCTGGCGAAAGAGCATATAGCTGCGATATGGCGCTTGACCCACGTGGCCAAAATTCAAAATACGCACTGTCGTCGATCTACCAAGAAAGCTAGTGATGCTGTGCATAGAACACCATTCCCATGGCAGACCCGCGTACCCTTCTATTATAGGAGGCGGTAACTTGGTGTGTTCGTTTTATGCCTGTATCTATGTTTGTACATATGTATGCCTGTCTCTGTGCGTCCGCAAGATGAAGTCAGTGATAAGACAGCTGAAGGAACAAATAGGCCCCCAAAAATTTGGGTAGTTTGCCAAAATTCTGGGTAATCCTGCCTAGCACACTTTTGGTCATTCCACGAGGTGCTGCAGTGGCATCTGAAGACTGAAGGTTGATGGTCTTTGTGTGGATCAGAAGACACTTATTTAATAACTGTTGAAAATTTGAAGACGATGCAATGGTTTCCAGAAGAGAGTACCTCAAATAACCGCTTGTTAATTTATCTTTGGCCGCTATTGTATATAAAAAACCAAAGAAGTTTTGCGAGCGTGCATGGCACCCGCCTTTGTGCTCATCCTGTATTTCCAGAAGATATGATGATTTGGCTTTCTAACGAAATTGAGTTTTGTTGTTCCCCAGCAGCTGGGACTTTCTGCAGAGGAAAAAGGAGTTTCGCAGACCTCAGAAACCTCAACGTGGGACGACGGACTTTTGGCTCGTCCGGGGTTGCGCGCGGCAAATCTTGCGTCTACAATCTACTGGACTCCGTCCATCGAACCGCCTCAATTTCGCGCTTTCATCTGCGCTCTTTCGTCTGAACAGCAACTCGTGACTATTGTGATCTCACAAATTCAAATCTTTTCACTTCTCCACAACTAACCGGGTCTGGGGAGTGGTACGTTGCTGAATATTATATTTTATCATGGACCTAGCAAACATGGTTATTCTACGCAAATTAGGCTTTGTTTAACGGAATATTCACTGCAGTGCTTTATTA
This sequence comes from Teladorsagia circumcincta, assembly GCA_002352805.1. Classification (NCBI taxonomy): domain Eukaryota; kingdom Metazoa; phylum Nematoda; class Chromadorea; order Rhabditida; family Trichostrongylidae; genus Teladorsagia; species Teladorsagia circumcincta. The sequence goes on along the minus strand of KZ347504.1, from coordinate 10,349 downwards.
GAGAACTCGATAGGTCTTCACCTACGAATTCGTAGCAGAGATGTAAACGTTTTTGTTGAATTGTTTGTAAACTTGTTTGTTTGTTTCTTAACTTTGTTGTAAACTTTGTTACGCCGTCATTTGCAGAAAAAAATCCCATGAAACATTCACGGCATGTCACGAGGACCGGTGTTCCCCTCGAATCCACACTCTAAGGCTCAGCTCTAGGGCTCTTACCTTCCTTCTTTGGATTTAAAGCCGAGCCATGCGCGATTTTCCCATCGTCTCTACTTCAGCCATTCGTGGGCAAGATCATCAAGGAATATCCGTAATCGCCGCGCAGTTTGCCGCGCAGCCTGGACGAGCCAAAAGTCCCGCACCCCTCAACGTGGCCCGCAACGCTGCTTCTGCATTAGCCACCAAGGGAAAGGGTGCCTTAGGTACGTTTGCATGGCAGATGTAAGCAATTATGGATCGTAAACATACTGACCTCTGTTGGTTCCTTCAGTTTTCGATGGATTTCTTCAGAATTCGTAATGGGTTTGCCATCCAGTGCAACAATCGTGTCTCCAACAAAGATTTTGTTTATCAACGCGGAGTTCACGTCGATATGGGTGATCTAAACTTTTCACTTCATCATTAGTCCTTGTCTTTTTTTGGGCCAGTAACGGCACAACAAAAAGGAGAACGGAGTTCTTTTTTTTCAGCTAGTGGCACCATATACCGACTTGCTCGAGTCTGGAAATTCGCAACGTCGGATTTCGTTAGGTTGAAGAAAATGCCTTCGGACATCATCCTAGACATAACGTCAAATGAGCAAAAGAGTGCAAATGAGCAGATGAGAGACGAGAGCAGGAGGCACGGCAATGGGCTCGGAACCATGTTCGCCATTGGTGACCGCTTTACAGTGCAAAAATCCCATGTGGCGCATCAGCGAATGGTAATGGTTTTCAGAGATAGGCAAAAATTTGATTTTCGTGATGCGAGCCATGTCTTACTCTACACAGGAATAGCCTCTTCCCCATAGGGATCTTCCCTATGCTCAAGGGCACTGAGGGAAAGTACAGAGTGGGCCAAAATTATGGTAATCAAGACAATAAATCACATTAAAAGAATGTAAGCTTAATGGAACAAATTGCACTGTTGTATTAACACGGTCCTTCAGATGAAGGGGAAGGCGTGCACCGTGGCACGCAGGTGTGACGAGTCAAAAGCATTTCAAGTTTTTTGCTTTGCACTCTCTAGGAAACAAGGCCTTTCTTGGCTATTAGTTTGCTTTCGCCTAAAGGTCTTCCATTCAGAAAATCCAGCGGAATTTGGTATGGTATTTTCGAGTAATACTTGTTAGAAGCTATCGGCACGGAAATTCCTCTTCGCGCGATTTTTACTTTATGAATAGGTGCCTTGTTCTTTTAAGACGTCCAAAGTAATCTACTCTAGTGGCTCCTTGTCCATGACAGACATCAGATCTCAAGACTGTCCAAGTGGACTTTTACATCGATTTTTTCGAATTGGCGATCCGAAAGTCGCAAAGGGGGAGACGAGTTTCTGAATCGATATTTGTCCTGTGATAACGATAACCTTCGAATCTCCTACCTTTCTATCTCAGGTTGTTCGAAATGTCTTGTGGGTTCCAACCATTATCCATGGGAACTTCTTTATTATCTTGAATTGATACTAGATGCAGCGTGCCAGAGCCCCTTGTCGGTTTAATTTAAGGGTTGAGAAACCGTAATGTGGTTGCTTTATGCCCGGAAAGGAAGAGGGAAAAGAACAGTTCGGGGAAAAAAGGGTTCACCTGCGCGCACTCGCGGTTACCATAATTGTAGATACTACTATAATGGGCTTACCAACGATGTATAGCACTGCACATACTGCAGGAAATTCTTTTGCCAAAGTTATCAGACATGTGTGACATCTCGAAACCCGCATTACTTCACAAGTATCCTAATGCTTCCCCCTACCATTAGTGTGCCTGACCCGTTCCCTTTACTCCCTGAACTTTTGACGACTCGTCGATTAATGGGAACCAAACTCAACAAGGTCGTCAACGGATCTTTCACATTGCGACCTCATGTAAAACGCTGGTCGAGAGCAGTCTTGTACACTCAATGCTACTGTCTCTAGGAAGCGTGAAACAGGTAATCGATTGAAGAAGACAGGGGTTGCCAAAAAAGAGACTTTGCTCATGCCGCATATCAGGAAGCTCTAACTCGCTTATATTGCCGTGGTTATGAAAGTCTTTCGGTGAAATATTCCTGAACTCTCCATACATAGATGCAAGTCCCTGTCTTCCCCGTCTGACCCCGTCTTCTTCGGAATATGACGTCATCTGTAAGCGCCGTCAACCTCAGAGACGCCTTTCGAAATTGCTCCAGCCTGAAGCAGCTACATAATTTCTTCAGTCGTTTAATAGATGGATAGCTTCCTACAGACATTAGCTCTTAATGTGCTAGGCCCCTTACAACCAACGTTGCAGATAGCGTTGTAATGGTCCGACAACCGTCGAGGACCACGTTGAGCTTGAACCGTGCACAACGTTCTCGAGGTGAATTCCTCTGATGTCATGGGTGCAAAAGGGTATCATGACGTTTACTGACAGGAAGGAATGCGCTCTTCAATCTTCAGTCGGTGCATTCAATTAATTCAGCAATTTATGGTTAATTCCATTTTGAACGAGGAGTGAAGTGTCTATTTTGGCCACCCCTGTATATGTGGAAGCTTAGAGGAATCCTTTCCGAGAACTTCCTGCGATCTTTCCCCAACATGAGTGTGTCAAATGTGAGCACTAGAGACAACACACAAATTTTCACGCAAGAAGACCGGGTTTCTGAAGAGAAACAAACTCAATCTGTGGACCTTTGAAGGTAATCGGGCGGATCCAAAGGTGGGGCATGGAAAGAGGACAAGCTTCGAGGCAGCTACGTATCAGAACGCAATGAATGAATGTTGTGGAAGTGTTCGATTTTGAAGAATGGAGACGAAACAATCGATAAAACATGATACGTTAGAAATGAAGGATGTTAGTTAGTGTAAGTCTAAAGGTCAGAAAGAGTTCCTATTGACCGCATCAAGAGAAGAGTTCCCGCCGCTACCATTTGTGACGTATGTCTGGCTGGAAATTGAACGCGTACAAGTCTCCCCGGTTTTTCAAATTGTTTACCCAAACAAATGCAGTTTTTTTTGTTCTTTTCGTTCTGGTGGTAGACGACGAGCTCATGCCAGTGATTTACGGGTGGAAACGAATCATCATTCCTTCGAGAAGAATTCTTTTAAGGCTGAAAATATTACGGTAGGCCTCGTTGAG
>KZ347503.1:17144-30905 GCA_002352805.1 Teladorsagia circumcincta | reverse complement strand
CGATTCGCAAAGTCTGACATCGCCCTATCAGACGCACGATCAGGAAATCGAACTCTGATCGCACGCCACTTGGGACAATTAAGCTTTTTCCAGTTAATTGGTGCCAGACATATCGGTAGAGTGAAAACACTGAATTGTGTATCGACTGATACCCGAGATCCTTGTATGGAGCGATCATTATCCAAATACCTCTAGGATTCGAATGGAGTTGAATTGTGTGGCGTAGAAGCTTCTTTTCATTTCACGGCCTAGAGCTCAGCGAAGGGGTACAGTGAAGATCGCGTGTTTCTTGTGTATATTTTGATGGATTTTGAATGGCCGCACTTCATTTTCTTCAGCCAACGAGTGTCTGCGCCTCAAGAAAATGCAGTGATACATCTTTATAGTTGCAGGCTACACCGACAGAAAAATTTTATTCCGCCAATCAAAACATGGTTCTAGTGGAGCATGAGCATTATTGTGACCAATTATGAACTATATGTAGTAGTGAAATATGTATATATTAGGTTGGTCAAAAAGTATCCGCCGTTTTTAGCGCCCAACTTTGAAACATCATAACTCTGCTAAAACACAACCTTTCGACCTGAAATAAAAACAGTTATATTCACCATATAGTTGCCAATCATAGCCATGCTAACGTTTCCCATTCTGACAGAAATTCAAATTACTGTAAGTAAAAATCTGAGGCTAGGCATGTTTGTCATAGTCCACTTCTCAAAGCGATTTCTCCTCCAAGAAGTGAGTTGAAGAGCGGCAAACCGACACTTTATCAGGGATATACCTCGGCTATATGAAGGATGGCAGAAGAACCCCGGAGCCGTTTTCAAACAAATTTTACACAACGCGATTTGCGGTGGACCGCCCAGCGCTGTCGCGGTCAAGGATCGAACCTCATTTGTTCCTTGAAGGAAGCTATCTTTTTACGCAACTCGGCATGGATCACGTTCTATTTTTTGTAACAGAACTCCGCCGTCGTCGACTGACTCGATTCAAGGGCCTTGCAGTGAGCTGCGCCATCAGACGTTGAGGAAAACCCCAATTGTAAGTGCGTTGGGTTTCGGGATGCTCCAAGACGACTCAATCTCGTCCACCCATTTAAGAACGCTTTCGTTACTAGCGCGCAGAAGCGTAATTCTATGCCACACTATTACCAATCCCAGAAACGGTTCCTCCTTTTTGCGATGTGGAGTTCAAGTACACACATCCATGCGCGTCGCAACGATTTGAGCTGCTAGCATGGGTCAGTTCGATGTACAGATTAACGACGTTGTTCCTCCTTCCTCATAGCATCCATGCGGCCGACCGCGATACCTTCAGAGTCCTCATACTTTCTTGCCACACCACTAGTTGAGCATCTGTGATAGGGTGGCTTCGTTTATTCTGTACAGTTCTGTATAGTGGAGGGGTCATTCTACCACGTACATCACTTTCGAACTTTATATCTCCAGGCGCAAACCTGGCAAGCTACTCCCATGTTGGGTGATTCCTAGGTGCATTCTTCCTTAATGCAGGCGCCATACTGTTGGTTAACCCTGGTGTTCTCTTCCATGTTTGGTGACATAAAGCGTGCCGACAGTCGAAAATTACGATTTTCCATAGCTTAAAAAAGATGTCAGAACGACAGAAGCTTTCGGAACTATTTGAAGTTTCGTACATATGTGGAAGGGCTGACTTTCCTCAATAAAGGCACAAAAATTGTCCGGTGCGCAAGAACTTACTGAAAAGATGATGGAAAGTAGTCGAGGTGCAAAACGGCGGATACTTGATCGACCTAATTTTAGGTAATCCGATGAGTGATGTAGTTTTCTTCCGATGAAAGCTTTTCCTCTGGAAATTGCAAGCTTTCATGTAATGCTTTATAGATATACCAGTTTAGCTCCGCACGCATCAAGTAGTGAAACTTGGGGAACTGTGGAGCATCCGCCATTGACACTCGCTTGTACGATCAACATATGCAGTGGTAGTACATGAGCTTCGTGGAATCATTAGCCGATATCCATAGGTTTTCCAGTCAAAATGAAGCAGCGGTGATGCGCGCGTCGGCCTACTGAACTCTCTGGTAAATAAATAAGGCAACTCTATGAACGAAAGCCCTAACGCCAATGATAAAATACATTCCTCATGGTCTTAATGAATCTGTAAACAATCATCACGTCTCGGATTTCAGTACAATTTACCGGTCGAGTAGTATTTGGATATTGGTAGTAGAAATGCCCAGCACTCATTATCACCTCTCTTCAAGCATCCCTTCTACATTTCAAAGATCCATGGGAAGGATACCGGTCGAACGGGTGGGGCTGGCTAGGCAACGTTAATGAAATAAATAGTGCTTCTCATCCAAAATTTAGTTTTTAATGACCTCTGTTTTCTTACGGTAATCGCTCTGATCAGCTATTCTTGGTTGTTATATGTTTCGATCGTCCACCAAATATGCTCCCGCCCCACCCCGCCCCTCCCTTGTTGGAACGGTCGCCTCATCACTGCTGGGACACGCGCTATGAATTTCGTGAAATTCGTGTTTCAGCGCCTCTTATCAGCCCTTATCAGCCATTATCAATTTCGGTCCACTGCCAAATATGTTTCCATCGCACCCTGCCCATCACTTGTTGGAACGGTCGCCTCATCACTGCTGGGACACGCGCTATGAATTTCGTGAAATTCGTGTTTCAGCGCCTCTTATCAGCCCTTACCAACTGTTATCAATTTCGGTCCACTGCCAAATATGTTTCCATCGCACCCTGCCCATCACTTGTTGGAACGGTCGCCTCATCACTGCTGGGACACGCGCTATGAACTTCGTGAAATTCGTGTTTCAGCGCCTCTTATCAGCCCTTATCAGCCGTTATCAATTTCGGTCCACTGCCGAATATGTTTCCGTCCCACCCTCTACACCACACCAAAAATACAGGGCTCCATGGCTGCAGGGAAGCGAGCTATGAATTTCGTGACAGACAGACGTACCAACACACACACACACACAGACAGACATACTTAGCAAATTATGAAATGAATGAAAAAAAATGAAGAATGCTGGCAACAACTTATCCACGCATTCTATCAAGTGCGGCAGCAGCCACGTCACTTCCGCTTACACGCCTACCCTGAGTCTGGGATATGGACTGTATATAGTAGGGAACACTAATCACGGAATTGCCTGCTCTACAAAACCTTTTGTTCATTTTCTACATTCATATTAAATCTGTTGGTCTTCAGGCTTGTAAATGAGAAATCCAGTAGGCACAAATGAGCCAAACCGGCAACTGAGTCAAACTCTATTTTCCACCGAATGAAAGTGATCGATCATATACTCTGTACTCAGTCATGACTCTTATAAAATCCGTACATTGGGTTATCTAAAAAGCTCTGTCGTATTTCTTTACAAGTTAGCTTTTGTGATGGACCTTCAAGTCACAACTGTTTTACAAAGTGAAATTTGTCTTTCTAAAACCCCATTGTTTCGTATCAGTTCACATGTGTTTCGTGAGCCTTTTTACTGCTCTATTTGCTCACCTTTTTAGAGTTCATTTCGTTATAAATTAGGTCGAACTTTAGCCTTACTCCATAGTGTGTGTAATCCAGAGAATGACCGAATTACTACGAAGAAAATTCTCTCTCCCCCCTCCCCTCCCCAGGTAAAGATGAATAAATGAATTAGTCATGCATCTCAGACTTGGCCACGACTTTTTTCAAACACCCAACAGGTTCTCAAAAACAACACGTTTGCAGTAAATATTGAAAAAAACGGCTTCGTCAGTAGACAATTCTCTTTTGAATGAACGATCATGTAGAAGTATGGAAATTAGGAGGGAAACTTTTCATTTGAAGACAGACTACATTACTTATCGGACAGCCTCTTATGCGATATGTACAGGGGTGGCCAAAAAAAGAGACACTCCACCTCTCGCTCGGTACGGCACTGATGACACTTTGGTAGATTTCAACCAAATGCTCCCAATTGGAGATTGAGGAGCATACCCCGAACTATCAGCAGATGTCATGACAGCCTTCTGAACTGACGATATCAGAAGAATTTGCCGTGGGAACGATGTGCGCGGTTCCAACTGCACGTCTCCTCGACGGATCATGGACTATTATGAGGCTACTTGAAGCGCTGACCGGAAGGGGTCTTGCATAGTCGGAGGTACGGTTCCTAAGAAGATAACCACCAGCTGACTGACTGAAGTGATTTTGTCCCTAATTCGGGATGGAGCGACTACGAAATACCTCCTTGAGCTTGACGGCGACCGCAGATGAGGTCGTATTCCGAAAACGGTGAGGGCAGCGAAGGAGGACCTGCTTCTGCTTATGGAGGAACATCTAAAGAATATCATGCCGTAAAACTCCCATCAACAGCGGCACCCTGCGCGACGAAAAGCTTGGTGATGTGTGCCATGGGCAAAGTGTCTCTTTTTTTATGGCCACCCCTATATAACAGTGGTCATGAAAATGAATGGGCAACAGTAGTGACGTAAGGTCGCTCCTTTTCAATGAATTATCAGTAGTGAACTGAAGGAATTTCAGATGAGATGAGGTCGGAAACTGGAAGTGGTTTTCGCGAAGGGATAATATTGAATGAGGCTAGGATTGTCAAGTTTTTCCAGCTGACAAAATCTGTCTCCCCCCCCCTCATTATTTCCGGCTATAATACCTTATGATGCGTTCTTGCATGAGATTTCAACGAAATAGAATTCACAATCATCATAGGTTTCCACTCGTACATCAATATTTGGAGCTGCAGAAAACGATACGTCTTCAAGAGATAAAGTAGTGGCAATTTCCCCACGATCAATCTTTTGTTCTCCACGTCCTAGACGCTGAAAAATAAAGTAGTTATAGCCTGTACCTCACGCAAGAAGACATACTGAACTGACCTCGATGAACGACTTCAAACCGTTTATGGTGATCATGTTCGGGGCACCGATTCTGAACGTAGAAGCGGTACTCTTGCCAAGAATATTATCGTCTATCGGGTGAACGCCCCTGTTTTTACCAAACCAGTAGTATTCGAAGCTGAAGCGTTGTCTTGTTACAATGAAATGGAGAGCCTCTGGGCTGATGTTACGCAAATAGCGTGGAGGTATAAGATCGAAGTCGATTTCTGAAGGAGCGACGCTGCGAAGGAATCCAAGAAAGAGTGGTGAAGGAACAGCAGCCAGTGATGTTGAAATTATCCGCAAGCGATGTACTCGAAGTCCGGCTTTCAGAAGATTTGGTATGATCGACGTTAGGAGTGTTCCCGGCACCTTAAGCTTGTACATAGTAGGAAGGATCTTGGGATTCTCAAGCAAATGAATTTCGGTAACACGTGCATCTGATGGGACTGCAATAGTATGGAACAGTGTCGCTTTTTGTTGCATCGTGGAAATCTCCGTTCACCTTGGTGGCGCCCACAAATAGCACTTGACCTTCGCCCACGTTTCCGGGTCTGGGCTTTCTTTGAGCTACCCATAGTACTTGGGGCAAACTCCGCCTACTTCAGTGCACACACCACCCACCTATAGCAGCTCGACCACCCTCCCGTTGTTAGACTCTATCCACATTTTTCCCGGTTTCCGGGATCTCTTGGAACCGAGTTATGAATTTTCGTCGCAAACTCCGCCCATTTTGGTCATTACACCCCCGGTGACAGTTGACCTCCCCTCCTCCACCCACCGCAATGCACTTTTTCCCGATTTTCGGGACCTCCTAGAACCCTGTTATGAATTTTCGTCGTAAACTGCGCCCTCCTTGGTCATACCCCGCCTCCCGGTGATAGCTGACCTCCGCTCCTCCACCCATCTCCACCCACCTTTTTTCGGCTCCCTAGGACTCTTCCGACTTGATTTATGAGGGCTTGTAGAAAATTCTGTAAACTTCAGAGCGCGCTCCGCCCATTGTGGGAGGCCCACGTCACGCATGCTGGGGACACAATAGACATTGCTCCCCCATATTGACTTTTCTTTTGAGCTATATACTTACTCCAAACCGAGTTATGAATTTTTTCACAAAGCACTGCTTTATTGAAGAACGCCCCGCCCACCGCGGATGGCTCTCCTTAATTCGTTGTGACTTACCAATGCAAACCTTTACCCACCTTTTAGCCCAGCTTCGAAGTCGTTTTGTCACTGAAAGTGAAATCTCGGTCGTCAGAACCTTCATTTCGAGGCACACCACGCCTACTGTAGACGGGGCTTAGCTTAGTTGATGTGTGTTTCGTATCTCGTTAGATATGGTGCTCCTATCCCACACTTGACGCGGTTTCTGCAGGTGAATCTACAGTAATTAGGGATTTTCGTGACAGACACTTGACACACACACATACATACACACACACGAAATATGACGTCATCTGACGTCGTCGTCTAGCTCAAGGAGGCCTTCCGTAATCGCTCCATTCCGAAGCAGGGAAAAAATTTCTTCAATGGTCAGGTGATGGATATTTCCCGAGAAACTGTACCTCCAACAGTGCGAGACTCCTTTCCGGCCAGCGCTCTCAATAGCCGGGCCATGATCATCATCATAATGGGCCATGATCCGTCGAGGACCACGTCAAGCTCGAACCATGGACAACGTTCTCATGGTAAATTTTTCTAATATCTTCGGTTTAGAAGGCTATAACGACTTGGTGACAGTACGGGGTATGCTCTTCAATATACAATAGGGAGTATTCGGTTTGAATTCAGCAAAAAGTCATTAGTGCCGTCCCGAGCAAGAGGTCTCTTTTTTTTGACCACCCTTGTATATTAGGGATTTTACGTCAGTTGGCACCAAGAAATTTTGAGGGGTTGCTAAAAAAGATTTTCTGATGGTTGAAAGATTGGTTTTTCTCTACTCACCTTCATGATATCCAGTTGAGAAGCGTAAGCGTTATTCAGCAGCCTTCCGATATAACTGAGTCTTTTTGTTTTGGAAAAAGAAGGTTTAGTGTCACCTTTATTGTCTGGCACTTCCAACCACTTCTGATCACATACAAGACAACGCTGTCGATAAAAAAGTGAAATTCTCAAATTTAAAAATAAAGTTTTATTTGTCACACGGAAAATGCTCCAGTACTTCCCAAAAAATGACAGAACACCGACCTCTGTAATTCTAGTTGTTTGACAAGCAGAAGCTGAAGGACGACCAGCCAAATGGGTCCGCTTTCTGCGAGAAGGAACCGAATGCTTCATCCACACCTTACCGTTATACTGTAACGCAAAACCACTCATTAGTGTCCTTTGTTAGAGATCAAATTTCAAGAAGAGTAAAAATGAATCGGTACTCAACGAACCTCATGTATTTCCACATGTTGGAGGAGCCTTCTTCCCCTTACACACCGCTCATGGCAATAAATAAGTTTGTACGTTTTTCGATTCAGCAATCGACATTTGTCAAGATCACTACTGCTGAGATTCTGCAAGACTTTCATCTGCAACTCCCGTGGTAATTTGTTCCAGGGGAAATGCTCCTGAAACGACGAGGAACGGGCTCAATTTGCCGAAAGGATGCGATAAATATTGTGCTGCCAATATAGAAAAGATATCTGGCTGTTTGGCTCATAATATTGCTCATCTCGTTTGAAAGAACAAAATGGACACGCACCTCTACTGGAGAGAGTAAGAGATCGCGTAAGGTAGCGGTCACTTGTGATTCTTCCGCACTAGATTCCCCTTCTGAAGCCTAAACACTACTGACAACATCAGCTTAATCAAAGCAGGTCTCAAGCTTCCTAGCAAAGCGTCACATGCTGCTCTGCATTTCTCAACTCTCAATTTTTCGTACATCAACTATACGCGAGAGAAAAGGCTTTTATCCATGAAGTCGTGGCAGGCACCCTTCCAGTGAAAAAGGAGGCGGGCGAGTAGCGGGGCAGGGAGGGAGTAGTGCTGTGTACCGAATCGAATTACTCGATGCTTCCCCAATTATTGTCCCTACTTTATATAAGGCGCTACAGTACCGCTCCCAATTTTCGACTATTCTCCGACATGCGACGGTTTTGTAGTGTCGGAAACTTTCGCCCCGTCTTAACTGCGTAAAATACGAGTAAAATGGCAGGACCTTCACAGCAACGACACGGCTCTCTGTGGTGAGCGGAACCATTTGCAAAACTATAAGGTTGGAAGGAAAAGTTCTGAAACACTCCACAGCCAGAACTTGAAAATTGTTTTTTTTGTTCTTTATCTATCCTAGTCCCTTGACTTATTGACCATCATAGTCAACAACTATATGCCAACCTTCGGGCAGCCGCTTTACGCCACATTCAGAGATGTTCGGAAGATTACTGTTGAAAAACACTTTTTCGTCGGGGAGCTTTTTTGTTCTTCAGGTGATGAGTGAGCGAGCAGGAAAGGTGAAGGATGTGTACGAGTAGGTTTCTATATACTTCTCCTTTTATTAATTATTCTAGCATTATTCCTCTTCACGGCATGCATTTTTCTGAAGAATACTAAGCAGAGATGTAGTACATCCTTGCATGTAAAAGAAGGGATTCAACATACTGTTGCTAAGACCTAGAAATCGTCTGGGAGTCGTCCTCAATAGATTTTTGTTCGAAAAGAACCCAAGAATAGCCTGCCCTGTCTGCAAATTCAACTGGTCTGTTATCCACTGTCGCGCCTAAATGATTTCCCCTCTTGTAAAAAAGACCACTCGGCGTTTCATTAAATCCATTGACGGCATGACAAGAGAGAAAATGAAGGAAGCTTCGTGTACGAATGCGTAACACAGATTGGCAAAGTAGGAATTCTCTCTCAGAGAAGGAATCACAACAGTGGACGTTGAGCCCGGCAGACAGCGTTTTTTCTTGTGAAAATGATAAGAATAAAATAAAAGACGCTCTGCGACAATTTCCACCCTATGCAAAATGTTGAGAAAAGTTTATCTTCGGCCATTTAGGTAGATCTCGTTACCAGTGGAGGGACTTTCGTCGTGACCGGCAGATGGACTCTCAGAGACATTTCGAAGGAGGCTCAATTGCCTGGAGTGGTTTCAAAAGAAGGGAGAAATCGGATCTTGGCTTGCCATCCTGTCAGGCAGACAATTAGGACTATAACAAGGTACCTGGATCTCGACTCCAATCTTTTTCGAGAGGCCAGCATCACAAAACACTTGTTTTTAAGCAACCCCGACGGGAGGTCCCTGACACGTATTCTATTTGCAAAATGCTTAACGTAACGGTTTTGATTAGTAGGACGGCCTGCTTATTCCTCAGACCTCATCCTTATTGTGAAGGTACGGGGATAATGGTTTGCTGCCTTTAAGTTTAAGTTTAAGTTTATTACGTCTGCATAAGGCACACGTTACAACACAGCACTAATAAGGGCTAACACATGAACAACATGAAGATTCAGACAAATCAGATCACAAGATGGAGAACACAAAATGAAGAACACAGTAAGTCGGCTCGATAATCAGTCTCACAAAATGCCATGACTTCAGTACCTTAGTAGGATGTTGGCCATACGATGCTTAAATTGAGGCAGTGATAAATTAGCCGGTATATTCTTAGCTAGCTTCAAGTACCGACTACCCGCTCGGAAAGTAAAGTTCCTTGCACACAGATTAGTTCGGGGTCGTACAAGTGAAATCTTTTTGAGCCCACCTCTCGTTCTCGAGGATCTCATCTTGAAGACGTTAGAAACACCAGAAGTAGACCAGTCCTGCGTCATTTTATGAACTAAGCAGATGTCCTTTGATAATCAGTCTCAAGCCTTTGAGCCAGGAAACAAAATGTAGTACCCCAGGTGATCTAACAAGTTGGCGAAATTTTCTTGTTGGAAAGAGCTCGACGAAACAGGTACCGGAAGCCTGGTTTGAAACATGTGCCGAATGAAATGTTTCCACTTACAAGAATTTTTGGAATCAATGAAATTTTCAGAATGGAATTTTCTCCCCCAAGTGTCATAGTAGGTTATGGACCAGGAGAGTTGCATGGTTATGGTTACATGGCAAAAAGGTCTACACTTGACCCCTGAGAGTCGATTTTATGGTGTCCACATACTTTTGGTACGACCGTAGTAGCTTGAGAATCTTCTTGTTTGAGGCCGAAGACCCGCGCCGACGTGCGTTGTCGTCAAGCAGATTGACTTGTCACCGTATTCCGTAAAGTTTTTCTGCAATTTTTTCGTGCGAATGGCATTCGGTAGCCGTTATCATCGTCAGTTTCTGGAGAAAGAACATCACCTATGGGGAACACCTTCAAAATTCATAGACAACATTACCACTTCCTCGTATTTGTCAGGTCGAGGCATTGAAACTCCAGTTCTCCACACTCCAAGCCGCTGCTGCTTTCGCACACGGTTGGCGCAGACGGTCCCTTGTCTTCGCCACGGCCACACGCCACGGTCTATCATCGCTGCTGCACGACGAGAAGTACTTGTGCAGATGTCCACCCGACGAAATCGTGCGGTAGCCATTGCCCTTTTTTCCCAGGAATTGTCCTATTTCCGGAGAGCCTGAAGAAGGTGCGGTCAAAGCACTAAAGACGTTCTGCCACACATCGAAGATTGCCTTGAATATCACCCTTACAGCGCTAACGATCTAGATGGGCAGTAGTTGTGTGATACGTCAGAAAATTCAAAGTTTTCGCAGCGGAGCGTTCGAGCCAAGTTGAAACCGTCATGTGAGAAAACGTGCCCTAGCCCATCTCGTCACTGGTTCTGAGCGCCTTTCGTGAGCAGACCTCTTGCATAAGATGCGCGCTCGGATGGTCTCGGGGAGAGCTCGATTTTATGCAATTCAAACACCATTATTGGAAAACCTGATTTGAGCACCGTACGCAGCGCAGTCCACTCCTTCTATATACCAACCATGAAGGAATCCAGTAATCCAAAAAGAGCGCGAATTGAGGGTTTCAGAACTTTCCTTCTGACCTAACACTAATTTTTGAAGGGACAGTAAGCTCATGAAAACAACTGTCGATTCCTCGCTCGACAGTCTTCTTTCTCCTCATTTTCTTTATCTCTTCAACTGAAAACCAGCTCTTAGCTATCTCCTTGACGATTTCATGACGTCTCCCTTCGAGCCTCTCACGTATGGTGCTAGCCGTAGAACTTCAAAACGCGGACAACTCGATTTAGCGTTCTATTTTGTCGTGACCACTCAGCTTGAAGCAGACGCTTCCAGTTTGAGCTCTGTTAGTACTGCGCTAAGCACTCGAACTTTGTCCAAAAAGAAGTGATTGTTTGTATGTTATGCGTACATTCTCAATGCAGCCTGGCCATTTTACGAAACGGGTCTACGGCACAAATAGCGACATAGAGTCCTCTTAGTGTCATATGATTTCCTTGGTCATGCAGTTGACGAAAATAGGCGACTGCGCGATATCGCCTCTTTTTGTGAAATATCACGTTCATTCTTAGCTCTCCCCAACAACTCAGCTTCTAAGCTTGACAGCACTGACACATTCAAGGTGATGACCCGGTCAGCCGATAGAAGTGAATCGCAAGGCTGAAAGTTTCCGCCCGGAAAGAAGGAAAATACAAATCAAAGCACAAACCCCGGCTGGGGCCAAAGTTCAGTTCACAATTCAGCATTTTTGTGATAACTTTCACAACGCGACCTGTAGCGTAAAGCAGCAGTTATTCAACAAAACAGGTCAAAAATGCTGTTGAGAGAAATGAATGTCATATTCGTAATTAGGGCACGAAAAAATCTTCATACAGGAGTTAATACCAAATTTGGATATATGGCAAAGTGACGCCTACTGCCACCAGATGGCGCAACCACTAAAAACGGATGTCCTATTCGTGAAAGGCATCGAATAACTTCTATAGCAAAGGTACGGTAGACTTGAGTGTGGGCAATTACACTAGACGAGCAGAAGTGTTATAATATAACATCAGCTTGGGCTTATCTACCGAATGTTTAGGTATTCGTCTTGGCACTGTCGCGCATTCTAGCCTGCTTTTCAATGAGTCACATTAAAGCAACAACCCCAGATCAAATTTGTCAATCCATAGCTCTCGATAATGGAGTGTGGACGATCAATTAACTAAACGTGAATAACATGCAAAGGAAATCGTCGACTAAGTTATCAGTAGGTCAATAAGGGAGGGGGTGGGCCGGATGAGTTTTTAGACCTGCTTGCTCAATGGCTGCACTAACCTGCACGTATTTAAATTTGCCGCAACGCCGTATTACGTGCTGCTTTTCAAGGGGCGCGAGGCGCCTCGTTCGAATGCTATTAGTCGCCACGTGCTGACTTTGTAAGACCCTAGCCCCAGTCAAGCCCTTTTCGAGCGGCACATCTGTGATACTCGTGGGATACTCTATCCCTCTATCCCACTAAGTAGATCCTTCGACAAGATTCCTGCTAGAGGTGTTGCTTTAAGCCAGTATCGGTTGAGAGAAAGGCTGAGTCCTGCATGAACTGGCTGCGATGCACTGTCGCCAACTTTCGCCGAGGATAAGATTTCGTTAGAAGGTAGTGCACGACCAAGGAAATCATATGGCACAAAATGAGGTGATGTCGCACATTACCGCCTCCTGTCGCCAAGAGTCGTCGGGGCTGGGATTTAGCTAAGAGTTAGTGCATGACCAAGGAAATCATACGGCACAAAAGGGGTTGATGTCGTTCAATGTTTCGTACCACCTGATCATGAGTTCAGAAACCTATCTTTCTGTAAAACGACCAGTCTGCCAAGTAGGATTATGTGAACACAACATACAACATAACACTTTCTTGGACAAAACTCGAGTACTTGGAAAATTTCTACTGAGCTAAAAATGGAAGCATCTGCTAGACCGACTTTTGAAAAAAAAACTACGCAAAATCGCATTTCTCGCGTGAATTTTCGAAATTTCATGGCTCGCACCATATGTGGTGAAGGGCCCAAAGGCAGGCATATGAAATCATCATGGCGGTAGGTGACAAGGCAAGTCGTTCAGGGTGTGGGACGCTTTTTAAGAAGGCTCCTTTACATACTGTGGGCTGAACTTACTGTGCTTCATTTTCGCAGAGCGGCTCCCTAAGGTTTAAGAAAGTTCGAAAAAATTCGTCAAAGATGGGTGGTTTTTACTGCCCTGCAGTGACGTCGAACTTGTGGAAAAGATCTCCTGCATATTGAAGGGTTTAGTGGCAGTGCTGAAGAAAGATTGGAGATTTCATAGGCGTCGGCGCTTCCTGCCTCTCGCAGCAAACAGGTGTCCAGTGGATAGTTTGGTGGACCAGGTTCATGCGGCAAATGATGGTCTTTGTGGTACGACTCCGCTCCATAGCAGGTTTTGACATTTTTGATTATCGCTACCAAATTGGCTCCCAATTGCTCCGGCATCAAAACTAACGCACTATCTTCGACCGGGGCAATCAAGAACCCCTGCAAAAGGTAGATTCCATGTTTGGTCTTCTTGAAGCCTGGGCATAATGGGAATATTGCTCGTTTTTGTTCTGCTGTACAGGTTGCTGCGATGGAACCTCTTCATTCGGTCGACGTTTCGAACATTTTGTCGTTTTTAGGACCTGAAGTCGGTTCGAAGTTCGTACCTTGTTACTATTCGGTCATGCCTCATGATACTTTTCGAGAATCACTAATAGAGAAATCCTAACCAAGGGAACCAATCTCTGCAGTTCCACCAGCAGTTTCAATTAGTTGGAAAGATGCGAAGAAAATGAAAAACACCCGTTACGCATGACAGTGAAGACGTCATATGTGCAGAATGCAAAATTCTCACGATCCGCATGAAGGAATGAAAGGCAGAACTTCATTTGTAATGGCAATGCACTCGTTTCGGTTATCAGCCCTGGATTTCGCATGCGGATATAGAACGCTTCTAACATCTTTCTAGCACCGATGTCATCCTCGC
>KZ347500.1:6362-21883 GCA_002352805.1 Teladorsagia circumcincta | reverse complement strand
TAAATTTTCCCACGGGGTTTAACCTTCCCCTTCAAAAAAAAAAAAACGAGAAGAGCGTCGGGTGCAGACCATACACCACAAGTGGCGACGGTCTCCACAAAATGTAAGTTTCTCCTGCCAGTGAAATGACTAGCCTGGTGCAGTCGTACTCTATCAACAGCCACTAAATACAACTAACATTTATCAAAAATCAGCGATAGCTATGAACCACTACTAGCCATAATTATTTGGGACCGTGGTCACTTGTACTGTATGGTCTGCACCCGACGCTCTTCTCGTTTTTTTTTTTTGAAAGGGAAGGTTACAGCACGTGAGAAAATTTGAAAATTTTCCACGCAACCACGATGCAGCGTCCTCCCCTATGGGATCCACATGTGTAACCCCCTTTTACTCCTCTTACTCCAGGCGAGTGGTGTAGTGGCAAGTAGCGCTGCTTGCCATGTGCGCGTTCCTAAGGCCAAATCCTGGGTCGTGCATCCCTTCCATTTCGCCGTGGTCGCTCGAATGCATCCGACTTGTCTGGGTGGATAAAAAAGCTGAATAGTACATCGGTTGGCCCCAGCAAGTCACGTTATAGGCAAAATTGCATTCAAATTGCCACCACGATTCGGAATGAAAGTAAAGTGCTTGGCGCATCCCAAAACGAGATTGATCATCTCCGGATCCTTTATCCTTTTCCTTGGTTTTTGTAGTTGGCTACTTTTCGGGAAATTTTTTGAGTATTCGCTCCTGGAACATGAGCCCAAGTAGTGGTCGCAAACTACTGAATAGGCGAAACAGGCTTCTATTGATCTAGAACCAGGTGATCAGCAACAACCAGCACAAGACTACGTCATGCCATTGTCATCGATCGTATGCTATAGAATATGGCTTGAGGAATGGAAAGAAGATTGATGACGGTGTCAGCTGGCTTGCAAGTTACTTGCAGACTTTACATTTATCCAATAGCGTCCACAGTTCTGGGAGGAAGACAAATGGCACGGTCGCAAGTTATTGTCTTTTAAGAGCTTTTCCCCTTGACTATGATTGCTCAAAAAGTAGGGAAAAACTTTTTGTTGATCATCGATTATTCCATAAATAAGAGGAAAAATGTAGCAAAGGCAAGAAGCGTTGCTTCTAGCACCACATGCGGAGGCTTCGTTGCATTGAGGTCTACTTCGCCTCTTTTCCTGCTGCTGTCCATTAAGTGGTATCTCGTGAATGAGTAGGCAGAAATACTGTATCAAATGAATGCCGTGTACAGCAACATATTGTGAGGGGCGCATTCAAGTATTTTAACAATTCTGAATGGAGTGTGACTGCGTGGCGCATCATAAAGGAATTGCTGAACGCTTAACGCTAGTTCCTTCATTTTTCGCTCTCTCGACAGATAAGTTTCTTCTTCATCCTCTTTTACGGAAATTAACTCAAGATCCAGTTATCTAAAATTATCTGGCGCTTTGATGAGGTAATATAGTTACTGATGAAGCCCTGCCACACGCACGGTTCTGCTCAAATCTTGCTCCTACGTCAGACAACCCATAGGGCTAGCAAAAATGGCACCTGATTCATCTGAGAGGACGAAAATCAGAGCCAAACCGTCTTCAAAGGTCACAATGATCACGAATGAAAGTAAAGTGCATGGCGCAACTTGCAAAGGGGTCCATTACTTACTTTTACCCAGGCGTATGCGGCCCTCCTCTACAAGATCTTACTTCTGACCTGAGAAATTCGATGACCAACTGTTATTAAAGATGATCCATCCAGGATTCGAAGAAAGGACGGGTCCGACATGTTGCTCGTCTTACAAGTAGTAAAAGCCGCTGAACTTCCTGGATGACCGATTGGTATCCCCTGGAGCAAAGAAGCCGTAGAGAAGAATTTAGCCAGAGCTAGATAAGCCCTTCTAAGAAACTATTGGACAAAATTGTGACAATTTTGGAGAAATCGAGAAGAATCGCTCCGAGAATGGCGCGACCACCTTTGAAGCGCTGACTTCAGGGTAATCAAGGTATTATTTTGCGCTCTGGATAACTAAGCAGCGAGCGATTTATCAGCATTATTCGGATTCTGAATTTTTTTCCCAATAATCCATCTTTGCACTTTGCACCTGAGTCCATCTTGAGAAATTCCACGCCTAATTATTTGATGACAGCTGCCCTTTTTCTATGCAGGCAGCAGCGCTGGTTGTCGGGAGAACACATTCAGAGAAGCACTTCCACGTCTAGGGCTCTCAAGCATTTGTCCGGTCATTCAGTTTACTCGCTCATTAACATTCTTCACTTTCTACTAATCAATGTGATAGCTGGTGGAACAAACTTTCAATTACTGAATACTGTCAGCAAGAAATTGGAACAGTTGTTTTCACGTTGTATTTATTGCCTAGAAATTGAGCAATGAGTGCGGAACGGAAAATCAGAGAAGCTGGTCAATAATTTAGCTTGCACTCGTGACGAACACCTGGTGGAAAGGCACGGTTGGCTAAATGAGTGGAAACCGATAGCCCAAGAGCGGCAGCGAGTACAATAGTGAGCGTAAGGTCATTCCTGAAAAAACAGCTCATACTATAGGCGATCTTGGGAAAAAACGCAGGCAGTTTTCCAGAAAAAAAAGGCACGGACCATCATTTTCCTCTCGAGAACGCTCTTAATTTTGTTAAAAATTTGACTAATGAACGGTTCCGAAACGGAGAACAAAGAAAACAGATTCCTGACTAAAAAATGGGGTTTTGTTCTATTCAAAAATGCTCGGGAACCATTGGAAAAAGGAACATAAGATAATTGCGGCATTAATCTTCCGTCGACGAGGTTTCAATGAGAAGAGTTTACCAGTGGCCTGACGTTTCGACGAGGTCATTTTACCCATTCCTTCTTCCTCTTCGTCAAAACATCAGGGCACTAAAAAGTCACCAGCTAAAAAGCTCATTGTCAGAATATATCATCATAATCACTACAATGCCAAGGTTCTATAAATAGAGGAGTTGGAGGTTTCAGGAAAGGTTTTGGAAGAATGTCAGGAAAGGTTTTGGAAGAATGAAAAGGAATGAAAGATGACGACTGTCTCTTCTAAGCAGGCCAAAACAAATGGCCGAGGTCGCGACCAGACTGTAAAAACTCTCCACTGCTGCTCGCTATCTGGTGGCTCTTTCCGATGTGCTAGTGGAAACAAAGAGGGGAAAAAACAGTGAGCGATGTGGGAGGTTGCTGTGAGTGGTGAGGTGACGGCTAGTTGGGGTCACCAGACTACGAATTGACCTATAGGGACGATTGAGGACATTTCATTAAACAAGAACCACTTCCAGGGCTTTATAATGAAATGACCTCATCCCAGTCGCACAGCTCTGAAAGGGAACATGCAGATCTAAGATAACATGTAGCCTAAGCAAACTCTGACGCTCAATATCCTTACAACTCGTTATCAAGGCGTTTTGGTACGCTTGCGTATAGAATTTATCTCCGATATAGAATTTTTCGAATAAAAAAATTGGAATGACATAAGATGAGATGCAAAAAGTTTTCTGTACGCTATCGCAAGATAAGGGGCACTCTCTGGGATAGTACTAGTAGGATAGGACTACTACTGTTGCACTCACACCACATGAGCCCTACCTCATGTAATAAAGTATGAGTATAAGTATAAGTATAGGACTAGAAGGCAGGAACTTTGGAGGAAACGAGAATGGCTTACGCACCCTAGAGTCCCTCCCACCCTGCCAAGTTAGCCCGCTTTCAACAGAAAGGAGATGTTTTACACGCCGCTGCTGTGTGCCAGTATCTTGCGATACAAGCCTTTTACAGTACCGAGAGATTTGCGCCAGGAATGCGAGTTATAGGCCTATCATTAGTTCGCGTTAATTTCACTTACTATATTTTTTTACTAATAAAGAATTTTCTCTCAGCATCCACTTGAAGCAGAAAAATCGCTTCTTTGCTAGAACAGCTTACAAAAAATCCTATTCCGCGATAGCAATACTCTATTATATAATATAGTTTTTTTATGAATCTTGTTTTTATTATTGATATTAATATTGATAGTATAATTTTATTATGATATAGCAACAATATAAAAAATCACTGCGATAGCAGTTCTTGGCGCTTAAGCGAAATTCCGCTGCAATTAACAAAAAAGCGCGAAACGAGATGTGCTCACGATGCTTCTCGCCTCGAATTTATGCACGTTCTATTCTGTGTGGATTCAGGCCACGCCCCTCGCAATGAATGTGATTTTCCATATGTATTTCTTGTTCTCATAAAGCTGATCTTCTTTACGCGGAACTTCCCGCAAGAAACGTAACAATCATAATCAACAAATTTTTGCAGAGAAAAAAATCTGTTATCTCTATAGGTTTTAAATGGATGTGAGGAAAAAGGGAGGAAGCTGAGAAGTGAGTGACTGCTCTTCTGGCGGAATAGCGGGTACAGTAGGGAGGCTGGAAATCCGCTACCACGCCTGTGCGGCGCCGGACAGCCTGCTCGTAATCTGGCCGAGTGCAGGAGATCGAAGAGTGCAAAACCATTGCTTCACTGATAAATGCCGTTTACACTTCTGCTATTGCGTCACATGCAACTCAGGTGGCTTCTCAGTATCGAACTGCTCGAAGAAACAACTCATTCATGATCTGAGACCTGAAGGACGGGAACCCGTGGAAGCATGCTTCTGCTGAACGGGACTTGATTTCTAAGGGAGCATAGTCGATTACTAGATTGCCTTCGGGGTTTTCATCCGGCAAAGACGGATGGGCGCTCCGGGTGCAGAGCTCAATCGAAGACAAGCGTCTTCATGAGAAAAGCAATTTCATGACATTTCAACCAGATGTTCAACCAGTAAAATCTGGTGAACGTCTGAAATTGTCACCAGAACAATTAAATGTATAGAACTAGTGGAATGTAGAGAGGATCAGGGAAGAGGTAGAGGAGCGAGTGATTTGCTTCCGAAAACACGGGCAATGATAGACGAGCTGACTCGAGCTCTCACTAATTGCTATCAAACACAAGGGGTAGAGGGAAAATACTAGCAGGTGTCAAGGAGGAGACTCAGCAGAAGAGAAAAATGAACGAACCACACGTGTGCTGGTGGTGATGGAAGAGAACGTTCGGGATTGCTGCTGATAGGAAACTTAACGCGGGGAGAAAACTGCAGCGCTAACGTTTCCGCTCTGAAAAGTGTAATTGTGGTGAAACTCTCAACATCCTAGACTGGTGAATCGTACAATTATGGTCGTGGTTGTAATTTCACGTTCTTCGTGAACACCGCAAGAACGATGAGCCTTGAAATAATGTGAAAAAGGGTTTCAAGAAACACCTTTCATCACTATTCTCCGTGAACTGATGGCCTCATTTCAGCGGAGATCTATAGTGATTTATTCTCCTGTTCTGACCAAGGGATACGCAGGGATTTGGCATCATGCCAGCGCTTTTAAGAAGCGCTTGTGAAGATCTTTCAAATTTTGTGCCATGCCATAATTGGAGTGTAGCTGGTTCTTTGGTGGTCCGCGGGGCAAATTCCAAATCAGTCCCCGCCCAACCCATCCCACATCTCCATCCCTCGAGGGCCCATTAATTGCTACCAGACTCATCAGGACAAAAGAGTGATTCACAATGGCAGCCCTCAATTAAACATATGGATAAAATCGCATTTATATACTGTGGTACTTTTTATGGGAGTGAAGTACATGGCGCATCTCAAGTAAAGAATGGTTAACTCCTTTAAGGAGGTTTTTCAGGTCATGCAACGCTTTTTCAAAATAGTTTCGTGCATGTTGTAAAGGCTCGTGCGTGGAACATGAAGCCATGGTTCATTTTTTCTGACTCCAAACAATGGTGAAGAAATGGTCCAAAGTTCAATCCCCAGTGGTGACATACTTTTGCAATCTATGTTGGAGCTTCCAGCCTGTTGCCAAATTACGAGCATGAAATGTTGATTGATGCTGGTGCCATTTGGACATTTGGAGGCGCCAACATCAATTGCAAAAACTATTCATCGCGCAGGATCGAACTTTAGACCATCTATTCTCCACCATACAGACCTTCCTGGAAGCGTTCAGAAAAAATGGACCATGATTTTGTGTTCCTCGCATGGCTCTCTACAAAGTGCAGGAAATCATTTTGAAAAAGCGCTCCATGTCTCGAAGTACATCCCTTTCAATGTTGTTCGTTTACTTATTGCTCTAATCATATTCAGGCTCGGATGGTTGTTGCGATTCTCAACGATTTCTGAGGCCCTAAATTGCTGGGAGCATCTTTAACGCATCATTAAGTCTAGAATTTGAGCCCC
The DNA here is from genome assembly GCA_002352805.1 of Teladorsagia circumcincta. Lineage (NCBI taxonomy): Eukaryota > Metazoa > Nematoda > Chromadorea > Rhabditida > Trichostrongylidae > Teladorsagia > Teladorsagia circumcincta. The sequence goes on along the minus strand of KZ347500.1, from coordinate 15,631 downwards.
CTATTTAGGAGTAGGGGCCGAAATGCAATAAATTGGATAGACGTGGAAGGCGTAGAATCCGCTATTCTTCCGAAGGAGGATTCCTCGATAAGGTCGGAGGTCGAAGAAGGGGAATATACCCTGTAGGAAAGCAGATGAGCTTACAATGGATGCGAGGCGATGCGCATTTCGCAGGGAAGAGTATGGCCTCATAGGCTCAACAATGCCATAGTCGCGATGCTCGCGCCGCAACACGCCCACCCTCTCGCTGACTCTAGCGGGTACCCAACAGAAGGCTCGCCGCGCGGCGAGCGCGGAGACGCAGACGTGTCAGTGGAGGAATCGCAACGCGTATTGTACAATGTGGGACTTGCTACAGTACATTCTATTTGAGTTGACGCTGAATCGCTACAGTACGCGCTCCTACACGTCCACAGACCTGTCTGCGTCTCTGCGCTCACCGTGTAAAACGTGCCTTCTGTCGGGTACCCGATTCTAGCTGTTCAGCAGAAAGAGTGTTGGCGTTGAAGAGAGCAGCAGCAGTGAGAGTCGCATCAATGCGGAAATCGAGGGCTAAGAAAGGGCCCCATTTCTCAAATCCTGGGTGGTTTTTCATGATTTTTTTCATCCCTACACTACTGACCACCTCTACCATTATTTTTAATGGGCTGCCTCTTCATCGTAAACTCCGACTTTACCTCGGAACCCAGAAAATGCGGGAGCAGCGGAGTCGAACTTTTGATTTGCGCAGGATCTTGAGTGGTGGGGGGCGTTCCTAGGACAATCCACCAGCAACACTTATGGAAATCGCATCCAAGATAACGGACTGAGTCAGATTCCTGGGAACAGGAGGAGGTTGACATCCGCAATGATCAGACCAATGGACCTACTTCGAGACGGTCTAGAGACGACTTGAATTCGGTATTTTGAAGCGCCTCAATTTGTGCTCTCGCCTGCGCTCTCTCGCATGAACAGCGGTTTGTGGCTAAGGTGATCTGAACCATTCAAACTTGTGCCACACTGTCATTGGTAAGGGTCAGTCCTAAGGCTCTCACCCCTTTGACAGGGATACAGATCCAAACCAGGCGCCATTATCTTTTTGTCCGTGCTCTGGCCATTCGCGCTAAGAACATGGAGTAGAGTTCAAGTGGTCACGTAATGCTTTGAGGCGGAGGTAAGCAAGCCAGCCTTTTTGGCGGAGTTTGGACGTAGCTGTACCACTTGCGTCATCACTCTCCTACCGTACCGACCGAGCTCAAGTAAAGTAGTCCGTCTACCGACGGGCCCCATCCCCTGCACAATATCAGTATACGGCCCCAGCAGAAACGCCAAAAGTGCTTTTTCGCTTACCTTTTCGAGGCGTGGTCCAGAGTAATGTTGATTTTTTCAGAAATTCGGCGAGGTTCAATGTCGTAGCAAACATAAACAAATGGTACGGAAGGGTGGGGAGATTGCGTGATATCAAATTCTGCGTGACACAAGCAGTTATAAGCGAATCGCATGTCTATGAAACCCATTGTTTTTATAAATACGCTTGGCTTAGCGATCATGTCAACTCCACTACCGTACCGCTACAGAGCCTCTGATGGAACGTAAGCCGTCCGCGACTTCCCGACAACCAGGGGCGGCCATCGTGGGAAACGGCTATTGACAAATGGCCGCCACCATTTCGACAGCTCAAAGAACCGGATTTGTCGAGGTTGCTAGAGCTGATAGATCCAAAATCCTTCTCCGGGCTCGGGAAATCAAGGGTTCCATATTGCAAATTTGCAGCTTATTCTCTTACTGCTCAACATGTGATTCTGAACAGGTGCTTCACGTAAGGTGATCAGCTGAAACAATGACGAAGAGTTGAAATGTCACGAGTGGCTTGTCATTAGAGAGAACCATTATCTCAGCCAGCAAGGCAGGGCACGTCACATCCATGACAGCGTCGTTCCGGAAACGATGGCTTTAAGACAACTGACATGCCTTTGGAACAGGACCACTAAACCTCTCACTTCAGACATGAATATCGAAGATTCGCGTTTAGCCCTGAAATCGTAGTCGAGCTCATAAAAGGCAGTCCCAAGATTGAACTGATGTAGGTCTTGCACACGAAAATAGAAGCAATGGTGCGAATTGGGCCGTGAGTGAAGAGGAAATAAGAGGAATCCGACGAAAACGCTTGAACTTATGGCTTGATCACCTTTATGCTGAAGCAGTGAAAGACTGTGCACTTTCGAGAGATAGCAAAACACATGAGAGAGCGGAGAGATCAACATGGTGCGAATGGTAAAAATGAGGCGATTGAAGCGGTACATTTTTGAGTCTGGAGAACGGGACATGTGTGACCTCCCTAACCAACCTTATACTAACCATTAAGTGGATTCATCCACGTAATATCATCCCAAAATATGCCTTCAAGGAGACCCTCATCTAGAGAGGACGATCCCTAAACTTGGCATCACCAAGGAATAGTCGAAACATTGCCAAAGCCAAAACTTTTCTTCGTGCATTCTCGGGACCATCATCAATAAGTGGAAAAAGTCACTAACCTATGAGTTTAGCAAGTTAATAGCTTTGATCCGGCATGGAAAACAGGGTAACCCATAGGTCGCCTGATTATCAAGCAATTTTTAATGAACATTAGTTTATAATTCGCTCTACAGATTGCGTCACAGCATATCAGCTAGTCTATCCCACGGAACAGGATCAAAGGGAACATAAATAGATTCATGCTCCCTATAAATCGATTGTACCCTTCGGTGAGGCTACGTTCTGTGACATCCCGCGTACATTCTGTTACCTAGCGGCACATCACCCATCACTTGGGCCTGGTCAGTCGCTTAAATATAAGTGGAGATATGCAAAGTGAACTACTGGTGAAGAAGTATGGATAAGAATCTGCTGAAAACACTGAAAATAAGGTTTTCACCTCATGGGGGACTGAATCCACGAGACAGACACTCCAAGAAAAAATACGTCAAGGAAGACTTGGGTGCGAGAGAGTATAGAGGTCAAGCGAGACGCAGATCCCAGCGGATTCGCGATAGTGCGTGTGCATGTATGCAAATCATAAACCTACAGCGCCAACACGTGTTTCGAATCTTTCTCTGTTGTCGTGGATCCAGCCAACTGGTTTTTGGAGGGATTTCCTCTATAAACTAATCGCGATAAGTACCCCCAAAATAAACAAATAAATGAGGCCTGATTCATGTCACAGACTCCGCCCATTTTCTAATCCCGCCCTCTGATCACGCCGACATGATTTTCCAAATGAGTGTTATTAGAAAGCATGAAAAAGATGAAGATTAAGGAAATGAAGGAGCTCAGCAAACGTAATACATTCACTTCAAATTCAAAGAGAAACGCAAAACATAGAGAACATGACGAGTAATATCGAAAACCTCGTGCTACTAATGAGAGCGTTCTTTCTTATTGCTTTCTTAAACTCGCAACACAAGGCGGTTCCGGGGCGACCAGTCATAATTAGTCAAATTATGGCCACTTCCTGTGGATGCCCTACCCTTTTTTGTTCAGTGGCACATTTTCTTACGCAATCGCGTCAGATGCAGCTGAAAGGCTATGTCCTTGAGCAGTCTCCTCTACTGATCGTCTGATGCTATAGCTTCATGAGACATGGCAATTTGGACATCAGCAGTGGGAAGGTGGAATGGCTTAGCCTAACTGGGTAATACTCTTTTTAGGTAAGAGAAGACCAAAAAACATAGAATAACGGCTGACTCTCTGGAAATCAAAGCAAAGTGGAGCGAGAAAGGAAGAGCGGGAAAGATTGAGCTAGAAGACAGCTAGGGGAAGAAATGTATTTCTGACTTTCTAAAGCTCGTTCGTTGATACGCTTTAATAATTTTCCCGGGTTTGCTGTAAAATACTACGACATTTTCCGATCTTAAGGTTACCCGCACAATTACTACATAATATGATAATAGATTTTTGTTGACATTACTTTAGTGCTGACTAGAAGACATCTCCAGGATATTCCACGATAAAAACAAATGAGCAGGGGTTTATAGATATGAATCAGAGGGTGCTTTTTGAGTCGAAATTGGAAACAGTGCAAGAAAACCTCCTGCACGAGGAACTCCTTTCATTTTAATTTATGGCACGTGTCCACGACGAAAATAGAGCATAACATAACGAGAGCCAGACATTAAAGACACGAGATAGAATAGAGACCGAAGAGACGCAGACAGAGAGGGGCATCGGTGCTGTAGTGCTAACAATATTAAGAGGTCATACCGTTGTTTCTTAGCCATGATCTGCTACAGTGACTACGTTTTTCCTATCCAGCTCCCTTGCGCAATTCCAACAGCTTGACCCGTAGCGAAAGGTTATTGCAGAATGGAGCTTCAAGTGGGTCTAAGAGGTAATACAAGCACCTTTCAAGAACCGGTTCCTCTGCTTCGAAGGAGTCTTGAGCTGTGAAAGCGACATAGGAGAGCTACAATGAAAGGGTGTCCTAAAATCATCCTTCTATTGATCCACGCAGGCATTCTATTCGCTATTTTTTGAGAATTACGAAATTTTCATTCGACTAATTATTACTCTTTCGCTATAGGAGTAACAAAGGGATTAAGATAGCTACTCTGAAATACTTCACCGAGCAGAAACCAATAAAACCGGATAGCATTCCTAGCGGAAGAGTTTCTGAACGGCTTCCAGGAAAGGCGACAGAATAGCGCATGTTGGGAGATGTACGCATTGAAAAGCTATGCTTATTATGGGTCGGGGGCGTGGCGCTCATTTTTCTCATTAAGATCTAATTGGAAGGGCCCGTCGCCTGTCACTTCAGCCTCTCGAATATGACACTACCAGGCGGCACTAGCTGATTTCACTCCCTATCGATTCGGAAGGCAAATTTGGAACATGGTTTCGGGTACTTCTGAAGGCTTAGATTTGGGGTCTTGTAGATGGGCTAAAGCCGCTTTTATGGCGACTTTATGCCATATAAATTTATAAAATGAAAGAATGAAAGATGAAGGCTTCCAGATTTCGAAGAAATCTTTAGGAGTAGCTAGCAATTGATCCGCAGGATCGCGCCTTCAACTTCTACACTTAGCCGGTCGATTAGTGAAATGGCCAGCTAACTTTTAGCTGAACCACGTCACAGGCCAGCTGCGCAGAACCGTGTGTTTTTACCGCCATTAAGAGCGCTCCCAATGACAATTCGATGTCAAACGCCGGCTTTCTAAGAGCAATCCTTCACAATTTCTAATGACTAATCACTCATTCGCTGACAGACCACGGCTGAAGAAGGTTCCATCTATATTAATGAATAGTCAATATCTAAGAAAGCCTATAGAAAAGAGCAGATATTCCAACTGGGTGAGGTCTATGGCAGAGGGATCAGAAGGCGAAAACGACTGGTCTTCAAGGTCATTCAGAAGTCCATAGGTCACTTTAATTGTCTATTCAGAAGGAGACCATAAGACAAAGATTAGCTAAGATATTCCTTCATTTATTTTTTTTTCCAGAATTTTTAAAAAAAAAAGCTAATAATAATCAACTGACTACTCTCCATTGTTTCGCTTTCGTTCCCTTCCCACATAAGGCCCTTCTCCATCTCTCTGCAGACTGATGACAAACGTTTAGGATGTAGGACTAGGGGAGAGTCACCCGTAATGTTAGGGAAACATTCTGGATGGACGATCTCTCACCCCCCCCCCTTCCGTCCGTTCATGAAACCCCCCTAGCTAGGTTGCTCGTGGTGCCGTTGTTCACCTTGTCACACTTCTAAACTCCACCTCAAAAGTCGTACAATGAATCGGGCGGGGGCGGGGAGCAGGTATGAAGGCCCTTGTCTGTATGATGTCAAATACACTGCATCACATAATTATAATTCCACCTAAGGAATTCCCAGAATTTCACATACTCAGATATTGCACTGAAAGCCTCCATTGTGGCAGTGTGTTGTTATATAAATACCAAATTGCCTATGAGCATCAACTTGCAACTCAAAGCAACAATATCAGATCGAATTCGAGGAGTTAAGCGGTCTGTAACGAAGTTGTGACTGATGATGAAGAAAAAAGGAAAGAAAAAGGCCGGGGAGGCTTCATAACGGGAGCTACCCTTTCTTGACTCAGAAATGAAGTGAAGGATGGGGTGGGCGAGCTGTCTGAACTTGCCCTCAGTAAATGCGCCCCAATTGCAATAGCTTACAAGTAGATTCCTGAACACCATTATTTCCTCTCGTCAGCAAAGTCGTGTTTGAAGGTTCGACACATTCAGTAGGGCCGCACTGCTTCATTATTGGTGCAGCCGCAAGGCACACATTGGTTGCTTAAAAGGACCGAGTTCAAATAGTCCCTGTGGTCCCAAAACGACCGCAATGCCTCCGCAGCCAATCACGCGCTCTCCACTACGGCCAAAGGGTGGCACGTACATAATCTGCACGCCTCTCCTCCTTCGACAGTGATCGTCTCTGTTCTAGCGACGTTTGAAGTGAATTTTTTGGTCACCTTCTCTTCTTGTGTGCTCTCTAGGGCTAGCGCATCGCCACACACCATTGGCATCGGATTTTCAGAACCCTGTTGAGACTGTTGCTTTGAGGCCATAGAAATTTTTCCTAATAATTTTCGTGCAAAAGACCAGTTGGCCGATGTCTACATAATTCCGCCTCATATTTTCTATTAGTTTTCACATCTGTTTCATTGAAGTTTTCTATTGTGGTAGCATTTTACTTCTTAAGTAGAGAGATCTGAGATCACATTTTTGCTTTTTGATGAAAATGAAGGGCGTGTCACAAGAGGAACATCTACCTCTACCAAGCCATGCTCTGTGATCGAATTCTTCTTAGAATTCTTGTCTCTGTGTAGAAAATTCATGCTCAGTTAAACGGTTTTGTATAAGAATCCACATCGATTTTTACAAGTTCATCGTGAACACTCACCTCAAAGTTGATTTCGGTTTTTTGTGTGGTAGATAGATAGAGGTAGAGGGACGAGAACTGGACTGTCGGCGATATGAAGGTGCTTGCTTTCGAGGAACCTGCAACGTATTGCAATCGGAAGCGCCATTGTAGCAAGAGATACTGTAGCGAATTCTTACGGTGTCATCGAAGTGATTTCGAATGCCGTTGAAGACCGGAGACGCGTATTGAGTTGTGTCGTCCGAGTAATGATTCGATTGATTCCAGTCGAATGTCATGTCGAAGAACACCCTTAAAAAGTATGAAAATGTGATCAGGAGATAGAGGAGGAGAATAAATGTGGATGAAAAAAGAAAGAAGGAGGAGAGCGGAATTTTCGATTTCAAGTCATACAAGAAACTCTGTTCAAATCTTGCTTATCTATTAATCACTTTGTTCTCATCCAGATAATCCAACTTACGGGATCGAGGCATATTATGTGAAGTGCATTATGTTTAGGATCAAGGCTAGAGGTGCGGGTTCGATGCCCGCCTGGAAAAAAAGATTTGTCCATAACCCAGCATTCTTGTAATTTTTGCAACGCGAATTGCGACATTGAAACAGTAATAACAACTAAAACCAATCGAAAACTTTGTCAGCAACACGAAATACAAAGGACGGAGATAGCGCAGCGGCTATAGGCGCGTCCTATAACATAAAATCCAGCCTAGACCAACTAAGCTTTGGAATTCTTTGCATTCAATAAGCTGGAGCTAAACATGTCAAGGGGTGTAATGAAATGGGCAATGACTCTGAGGGTAAGTTGATGTTCGAAGCGAAAATTTATTCAGTCATCTTTACAAATTTAAAGTATGGACGAATGCGTGGCCCATCCTACAACGGTACTCACAACTCTAAGAATTTTCTTATTTCCTTGATTCATGTGGTTGCGAGTTCCGAAAGGCAAAGTAGCCCTGTGGGAAGGGGCTACCCGTAACTTTGCGTCGGTCCACAGTCCGAAACCGCACAGTTGTGGATCTAAACCTTTAAAGAGAAGAGGGTCCTAGGCGCGTAAGCAGTTCTCATTCTCTTCAGAATTCAACCTCTCCGTTAAGCTTAGACTTAGTGACGCTCCAACGGGCGCCCTCCCCCCCTCACCACCGGAGCGAATGCGCCGAGAGTAATAGGGTTTGTTTCAGTTCGAGCTCCAAAAGTTGGTGGAGGAGTCGCGTAGCTTTTCGTTTCTCAACATAACTAAATACTGTTTAACCACGTTAAGGTATGTAAGTAGGTTTTCTCTGTTTCAGGAAGCTAGAGGCGTGTGTACTGCGGACCCGACACCACAGGTGACGACGGTTTGCAGGTAAATCTAAATAGTGAAAGGTAATAGTTGGTAAAAGAGGTTGTAATCAGTGTCAACTGATAGAACAACTGCAACAGGCTAACCATTTCATATGCAGAAAACATTTACATTTTGTGAAGAGCATCGCCTCCTGTGGTATGTCTACCCTCGACCCCCTCATAGTTTTCAGAAACAGAGGGTAAAAGGAGATTCACCCTGACCCACGGGCCTCTCGTGCTCATTTGCGTTATGGCGAGCTGTACCTGCACTTTTTGTGCTCCCAAAGAGTAACAATTTGCTTAAAAATTCAATCGCTATGCCGCTTGGAAGAGGCTGGGTTGCTGTAAAATCGTCAGCGAGTTGATTCAACAGCGACAAAATGCATTACACAGTTTATGGCTGTATAAGTGGGGGTCCAGACTAGCGTTCTATAAACAAAGGTCGAAAATAAGAACATAAGGCAAATGCAGTCGAACATATGGGTCAGCAGGTCGAAATCGAAAAAACGGCAAGAAAACTTTTATGATGATCACTAATATAATTTATGTGCAAGTATCAAAACTCTGTCTGAGTTATAGATTACATCGCTGCGAAAATAGAGCAGTGGCAAAGCGCCTAACTCAGGGGTCAACCCTAGGCACATTTTCAAAAATTTTACGACCCTGCCTCTCCAGGAAGGTCTCAGGACGATCCCTCATCACCACCACCATTAGCTCGGGAGTAAGCGCTCTCAAAACAAGGCCCCTTACCATCACCGACTACCTCTGCCCCATCACGGCTGTTTCAAGATATTTATCCTTGAGCCAGACACCGCTAACTCCAAAAACCTTTCCTCTCCTCCGAGACGGCCGTCGAAAAGGAGGAGTAAATGTCTCGAAAGAAATAGCAAATGCTCCAGCTCTGTCCACTTCGCCTTCAAAGTCAACACAAAATCGACGAGAAAGAACCGTCAAACACCCTTATTCTGCAACCTCACCCTTCCAAGTTGCACAAATACGGTCCCATGTTCAACCGTTCAACTTCGTCAACTTTAATATGACCTCCATTTTAATGGCAGAATTTACGATAAAAAAAGCAACCCATTCCAAATCAAGT
>KZ347497.1:21160-34692 GCA_002352805.1 Teladorsagia circumcincta | reverse complement strand
TGAATTTGTGTTGAAATCTTTCTTCGGTGCTAAGGGGGGGGGGGCATACCGCACGGCGGCGCCTCTCATGCGCGATGGCACTGTTTTTTCTGAGTTTTTCAAGTTTTTCTATCACGTCTTATGATACGCCACTGAAGGAAGACATAACCTTTCAGAAGAAGTGGTCCGCCCTACTACAAGACTTAGTTTTTCACTTTATGAAAAGTGGTGTCTTGGAAGTTCGAAGAAACTTGGCAGTTTTTGAAAGTATAGTTTTTCGCGAGTATGAGCATAAGAAGTTCGACTTTATGAGATGAGTAAATTTACGTCGCATCGAGTCCTGTCCCCTAAGCGAGACAAAGCTCGTGACGTTTGAAGGAATCTTTCACGGAAAAAGCTGCCTCCATTCTTACAAGAAATTGGTGCTTTAGTCCTCTCGCTTTATCAGGATAGCAAAAAGACCGAGAATCAAGCGCTGGTTTTGTTATTAATCCAAAAAGCCAGGAAGACTACAAGAAATTTGAATTCCCGCCGTAAAACTGTCACAACTATGGGCTTCGGGAAGCCACACGTGCAAACTTGTTGAAAGAGTGGATGTGAACGGATTCCACGTTGGACCTTCCCAGAAACTTACACGTGGCTCCGCAATCACCATGCACTCTGTTACAAGAGCACTTCCGGTTCCGCCCACTGGTCTATTCCGGTCCAACATTTGAGCCTTCCCAGGTGCTATATCTTTTGGGTTTTTCATTCTTTTCGCTCCAAACTTTACATATGGTCTTCAGCGACCATGCCCAACACCCGCACACAAGGAGAGAACGACCAGTCTTTCCGTGGAAGATTCCTTTAAAGGAGGACTCCACGGAAAGGACGAAGGTCGAGTTAGGAAGAAATTGCCTAGTGGGGAGACCGGCGAACATCCTGAGGGTGCGGAGAGGCACGCAACGAGCAACGGCAGATTTGACCTCGGAGAGCTAGGAGGGCTCAATCTTGGCGGGTCTGCCTGTCTCCGCCCACCATCTGTCTAATCACCCGCCACAGGTCTATACGTGGCGAGTGATTAGGTAGCGGAGAGAGCGTTATGCTGAAGAGGGCGCAGCGATGGGAGTCTCATCAATGCCGAGATCAAGGCGAAAGAAAGGGGTACCTTTTCTCCGGTTCTGAGCCGTTTTTCATGGTTCCGCTTCCTATTTGGTACTACTTAACATCCCTACAGTAATTCGGAACGGGTTGAGTTTTCATCGTAAATTCTGCCTTTAAGTCCCCATCGTCCTTCAACGATTCATGTCGACCCATACATCGGTGATGGGCATAAAAATATTTAGGAAGAAATAATTAGTAGTACAGGGTGGGGTCGCATTGGTACCTTTTGAAAAGGGGCGTCAAAACTTTGGAATTTGCGCAATGCACGGTTTATCCTGGTCGCAACAACTCTTGAAATTGGCTCGCGCGTTCGGTCGTGGGTTCCCATTCCATCCTACTCGAAATGGCTTCTCAACTACCTACAGTAGCGGTCAAAAGTGTTCGCCGAACCGTACTTGGTGCATAGTTTTGTTCTTTCCTGAGCAATCCCAATCAAGTATTTATATGGTATGTCCTTTGTTGTATTTGAATCCTTGGGTCTTGAGCATTTAGAAAATCCGGACTTACTTTTAGTCTCTTTTTTAAAAAAGAAAAAAATCGTGCGGGGAAGCGTTTCGGCAAACACTTTTGACCGCACTGTATATAAGCCATCAAGGGCATACTGTCTACCCCAGTTCACAGTCCTTTTTACTCCCAGACACTTCTAAAAGTTGCGTGCCGGTGCAACTCAATGATGGTTTGGGATAAGGGCAGCTTCATTTGGGTGTTCTATTGCAGTGCGGGAGTTGGCTGCGAACACAAAAACAGCCTAAGCGAGTAAGAACTCGTAAGAAGAGCATGCGCACTTCCCGTGACTTGCGTCCAGGGGCCGGGTGCAGCAATTCCCAACTAGGGGATAGGTCCCCAAAACTCTGCATTTCTGGACTCTTCCCCTATTCTTAACCACGAGAGTTGCGTCATCGACAGAGCAGAGTTGCAGAGTTTTGGGGAACCATCCCCTAGTTGGGGCTTGATGCACCCGGCCTCAGCCTGTATAGTTGACCTTGAGAAAGGCAGTACGGGCGAAGGAAATTTCGAGGTAAGCAAACCGGCCCGTTCGGCGTTTCTGCTGGGACCTTATGCTGAATGTTGGGGAGGGGATAGGATCTCCGAGGTTGACGGACTTCTTGAACTTGGTTGGTACGATAGGAGAACGATGACGGAAGTGGTGCAGCTACGTCCAAGCTCCGCTAAAAGGGCTGGATTGCTTACCTCAGAACAAAGCTTTGAAGAAAGGGGGGACCTGCGTTTTCTCGCAGGTCCGTCCTCTTTCCAAGGCTTAGTGCTGAGGTAAGCATCAAATTGAGGCGGTCCAGAGGATCGAGTTGGGATAGTCCGCCGACTATTGGGAACCCCATCCCCTTCCCAACATTAAGCATACGGCCCCAGCAGAAACGCCGAGCGGGCTGGTTTGCTTACCTCGGGAATTCCCTGCAGGGTCAACCGTCGCCTTCACTTCTTTCCCAAAATCTTGCGACTCCTCTTCACCGCCAACCGCAGTCAGTCTTAGGGAGCTCCCCCAGTACGGCACCCGCCTTCCTATACCGATCACCATCCTCACCATCATTTGTAGCATTCATCCTGAGACCAATCGACACAACCAACTCCGCCCACTTTTTTTCCATCAAAGCGGCCATCATGGGAAGGGGGTTAAATTGGTGTGGCAAATTGAATCAACCTATTTCACCTAGTTTACCTTACATGCGTGAAATCTCCGCTAAAATCGTCGAACAACCGTCAAGTAGAACCCCTTTTACGATCCCCATTCACACGTTTCTCAGAGATGAGTGGGCTTGCTCAGCCCCAGAACGCAACCCCCTCCCCCTTCCCAAGATCACATGAACCCCCTAGTTCCAATAATTCGAACGGACGGTTGACACTGCTTTCCAGCTGTCGACGATTGTTCAGATATCCACAGCCCTGGAGCACTTCGTTGAGAGTCATTAGCGTTGAGCCTTGCGTCCTTCAATTTTGCCAAGATGGATTCGTTAGTAGGCTAGGCTTTCAGCGGACACAACGCCGTTTATGGATGGAAATTCATTTGCAGCCGGAAATAAGAGCCAGTACGAACGGGGTTTTTCATCTGTTCGATCATTGGGTATGAATGCTTAGATGACCGAGCGAGCACACTGGCTTAGCTCAAAGAAAAGGACGTCTCCAGGGATTGGTTGTGTTTTCGCCGAGCTCGGCTTGCCATATCGCTCCCGTCCATCAACAATTGTTTACAAAATTCAATTAATGCGTCAGTTATTCACGCTGACCAATTTGCCACACGGTCTTTCCGTCGGCTGCGGCTCACGGAATTGAATCCGAGAAATTCTGAAGATCTGAATCCTTGCTCATTGATGGATTCTCAACGCCCTCTGCAATCTCAAGCAAAACCGTCTAGTTGCCATCTCCAAACAAAGAGTGGTTTCCTCCCAAAGACTATAGAACCCAAGTAAAGTTTTGGATTAAAAATTTGATTTTCCATGGAGAAACATCCATGAAAGATCACCTTTGACAAGAGGGGTGGCCAAAATCGACCCAAGACGGAACTTTGAATCTACTAGGCATCATGGTGGAAGCCGCAACGCTGAAAGCCCGTTAGTTCCTCTGCTCCGTCTGGCTGGGGCAGTAGCGCCCTTCAGGAATGTCGTTGAAGCAACCCCAGCCTTCAAAGATGTCCTGAATGTTTCCGATTTCTCGATTTTTCTTAGTAGCGATCTCAGATTTTTGCACATCTTGTTGCAATACAACGATTTCAATCTGCCTAGGTACGGTAGTGTTAGGGTACGGTGGTTTCCGTTCACAGTACGTCCAAAACGTGCCAAAAGTTGTTAACAATGTCGTGTTAGGTGACCGTATGATTTTATTCCTTATAGGTTAAGACCCATCTTTTAGGGGATGTCAGACTGCGAAGCGAAAGATTCGCTAGCGGATCGCTGGATACGAGCGTTGCGCCAGCGAATCGAACGTTGCTAGCGAATCGAACTTTGCACCAGTGAATCCCTATGTACCAGCGAGTCGAATTATGCACCAGCGACTCAATAGTGGCGGGACCCAACGTTTAAAGAAAGTCCCGCCACTTCATTGTGTCTACTGTCCAGTGACACCGTTTGTAAGTGGCGGGGCTTTCTTGGAACGTTAGGTCACGCCACTACTTAGTCGCTAGTACATAGTTCAACTCGCAGGTACATAGTTCGACTTGCTGGCACATAGATGAATTCGCTGGTGCAACGATCGAATCGCTGGCGCAACGCTCGTATCCAGCGATTCGCTAGCGAATCGTTCGATTCGCAAAGTCTGACATCGCTCTCGCGATAGACAGAAGATTTAGCTCTAAGCGGTATGCCATCGTTGGGAACTATTTCGGTCTCTTCACTCATATCAAGAACAATTCATTGTTCTACTGCATCTGGCGCAATGTGCCTCCGAGGGGGGATCTGTAGAAGTCCATTAGGGCTAAGCCTAACTAGGAATGCTCAATTGGTCTCCGGCCATTTGTGATGAGGTGTAGTTTGCTGTACTCGTCTTGCGACGCTGAGCTCAAATCCGTTTTCCGTATCTGCGGAACGATTCCTTGAAAGAAATTACGTGGGAATTTTCTCACAGTGGCGCCCTGTACAGAGCGTTTCAAAAGTATGTAGACACCTCAAATTGCACATTTAAAAGGTAACTAAGAGGCTTCGTGCTACGAAACCCTCCTTAATCGATTCCTCGTAGTCGACAACCCATCTATATAAGCCATTTATGTACCTTTTCAATGTGCAATTTGAGGTGTTTTTATACCTTTGAAACACACTCTATAGGGCGCCACTGTGAAAAAACCCCCGTAACTTCTTTCAGAGAAACGTTCCGCAGATACCGAAAACGGATTTGAGCTCAGCGTCGCATGGCAAGTATAGCGGACTTAATGTCATCACAAATGGCCAGGCTGAACAATTGAGCATTCCTCGCAAGTACTGAAACGATCCAGAGGGGATGAGAACTGCTCACGCACCTCAGATTACCTCTTTTCTTCTCGGGCTAGACCTAAAACTGAGCGTTTCCGTGAATCTCACGCAACCTTACGGGCCCACCCCTTCCCCCAGACCACATTAGGCCCTGCATCCTAATCTATCCAATACAACGTCCTCTGTCTACTCTCCAAATTCGTAAGCTTGGATTCAATACTTCCTACGATGCGCTGTCTTATACTGCCACCACTTGCTTCATTCTATGCGCTCCCTCGCTCAAGTAGTTAGTGTCCGAAAAGTATGATTTCAAAGGCTTGTTGCTTCACGGAAAACTGAATCTCAGGCATGGAACGACTTCAGGAAATTTGCTTCTCCTATATTCCATATTCATAAAAATCCGCTATTCCACGCTGTTGATAATCTGTCCCAGAGCATACAGCCCTCACCAGCTTGTAGTCTTCAGACTATCACGTATGCCATCAATCTCCAAAATAACTGTTCGCAATACTTCCGAAACGAAATGCCTCTAATCCTTTGAAAATCTGCTGCTGAGACAAATTCGATCCCCGTTGTTCTCGGCCGGGGCCGTATCCCATCCTTACCCCATTCTAGGGGAGAAAAGTCTCTGTGAATTTTCTCTGTTTTCCCAACCGAAATTGCTCTAAGATATGACCTACACGTGATGTTTGTATGTGTGTGGAAGTAGCCATGTGCTGAAAGTAAGGAAACTATATTGTTGAGAACCAAAAAATTTGAGGGATCCTTCACCTCTAGCTTTTGAAAAGTATAGGATACGGCCCCATTGGCTAGACTGTTATAAGAATGACTTCGCTTCACTTTTTTCTGTTTTTCTCCTGATCTCCCTTTTCTCGTAAGAGCTATTGATGCTCGGTCTGTGTCTTACCGATCTGGTTAATCCGAATTCTGTTCATGAACCGGGAAATTAGTGAATTTACTGGAATCCAAAGTGACACGGCAAAACGAAGGCGGAATGGTAGTTTTTCAAAGTATTGTGATCCTCATCGAAATATGACTCTCAGTTCAAAATTCTAACGACGTTTGCCCAATTCAAGAAAAAAACACGAGGAACGGGAATTGCTGGAAGGAGTCCGGAAATTTAGTATGGCTTCCTCATATTTTTCTAGGAATTCACATTAGTATTATATTTCCTTGGACCAAGAAGAATAAATAAAAGGTCTGGCTCTATCATGACTTTCTCGACTTTCTCCTTTCGTTCTCTGGGTTACCGACGACGGTTCGAGTGCATTGCTTCTTCGTGAGACGCCTTTGAAGAGAACGACGCCAATTTTGCAAGGGAACATATTGACGGTCACCACATGTTCCACTATTACGCCCCAAAACCTCAAAATTTCATTTTTCGACGAAACATAGCCTATAGAACCCTGATTCGATTCCCTGATTACGATCATGATATTTGTTTTTGTCGCTGGCTCCGATTGGCAAGTAATTTCTGCCGGTCTTCTCCCTTCCCATTGGTTTGATCGCGATCAGAACTAAGCCTTAAGGGGAAGTAGGGTTTGAGATGAGTGAACCATTCACCCTGTGATCTCGCGCACTTTATGCCACACATCGCTAATTTACTCAGCCCCGGTGTCCCCCCCCCCCCTAATTAGCTTACGAACAGGGTATCTCAGGTGGCCATGACCATTCGAGGGAGATGTATACCTCTAGATGTGCTTTTGAATGCTGATTACAAATCTACCTTCCAAATCTGCTGTACAACTCTCCGAACATACAGTGGCGCTCAAGAGTATTCGGCCAAATGCTCTTATGGCCATAACTTCTTTTCTACTGAACCAATTTGGTTCAAATTTTGATATGTTTTGAGGGCAGGCCATTCTTACAAAATCATACTATTGATGTCGGATAGGAGCAAGAGGGGAGGAAGTGAGAAAAATTTCTCCGAATAATCCCGAGTATGACTAAATTCCAATAAATTTCGAACCATTGTAAAAATCTTATAACTCAACCAAACAATCGATCGCATGATAAATAATATTGAGCTGATCCGATACTGAATCGATACCCTTCTGAAATTGCTGAAATCTTAGCAAAACCTGAAAATAGAATAGGTAAATGAATCCACTGCTCACAGAGACAACTTCCTCCATTTTTCTTTAGTTATGACGGGTTTCTCGCCCATAACTATAGCTCTTTTTCTTGCCAAAGATCTTCTTACCCTTTCACGTAATGTTTCGATAAAGCTTAAAACATGCAAATGGATTTTTCCTTCCGTCAGAAGCACGCCAAACTGCCGAGATCACTCCTTCACAGTAGAGGAATCATGTTTTGCGTCAATCTCTTGCTAAAAGACGAAATCAGCACCGTACAGCTGCCACACCAGTGGATACACTACACCTTCTGGAATCTATCTGCTGCATCCTCATTCACCACTTCTCGAAACCTGTGCAATGGTCCAGGATCTTTTACGGACTACCATAAGCAAGCCTCCACCCCATTTCGCGGATGCAGCTGTTACTTTGGATCGAAATGTTTTCCGTCGAGACGTCATTCATTGTGCCGTCACCGTCGAACATTCTGTATTTACCTTTGTCGCTCCAGATGACGACGTAGTCTTTCGGGGATCTCCAGCTCAGGCGTGCGCAGACACATTCCATTTCCTGTCGCTTGGCAGTCAAACAGCTTCACGCGATTAGAGAAGTGGTGAACGCGGATGTAAGAGATATATTCCAGAAGGTGTTGTGCATCCACAGGTATGGCAGCTGTACGAAAACGACTTTGCCTTTCAGCAATAGATTTACACAAAGCATCGCACTCAACTGTGAAAGAGTGATCTCGACAGCATGGCGTCTTTTGACGGAAGTAGAAATCCATATGCATGTCTTGAGCGTCATCGAAACATCATGAGGAAAGTTAGGAAACCTCCTGCAGGAAAAAGCGTCACAGTTGTAGGCGGGAAACCCTTCATATCGATGGAAAAATGGAGGCCGTTGTCTTTGTAGGCAGTAAATTCATCTACCGATTCCATACTCAGGTCCTGCTAAGACTTCAGCAACTTCATAAGGGTATCCACAAAGTATCGGATTAGCTCAATGTTATTTATCAAGCGATCGATTGTTTGGTCGACTTATAAGATTTTCCCAATAACTTAAATTTATTGGAGTTTGGTCATACTCGTGAAATTTCAGAGAAATTTTTCTTTCTTCCTCCACTCTTGCTCCTATCCAACACTAATACGCTGGTATTGTAAGAAAGGTTTGCCCTCAGAACATATCAAAATTTGAACCAAATTGATTCAGTAGAAAAGAAGTTATGGTCAGAAAAGCATTTGACCGAATACTTTTGAGCGCCACTGTAGTTGGACAGTCGTATAGCTCAGCGGTACGGTCGGTCTCGCAAGTAACATCTGGTAGGATCGGTTCCTTTAAGAGTCCATTCCTTTACTTTTGTTTGCCGCCTTTCTAATAAGTGTGTTATACAGGTTATTATATCAACACTTGACTTAAACCGCCTGTTAAACTCCAAATATTTGCGAGCAGTTGGAGACAAGTCGCTGTTCTGGCATGGCTCGCCCAGGGATTGCAGAGCAGCCCACTTGCAAAACCCCTTCTTTCGTATTGCTGAATGAACGGTTGACCTGGCTCCAAGCGCTTTTAGAACCGATTGGAATCGTAATCCGATCTGCTGACGATTCATTTCATCATTTTCCTTCTTTGTTAAGATATTTATGCATTAAATTTCCATTCGGTGCTTAGAGTTACTGAAGCTGTTGAAGACTCTTTCAAAGGCGATGTTTAGATGATGAAAAGCCAGGAATCAGTATTAGGGATGAAGAAAAGCCATACGAAACGGCTCAAAACCCGAGAAATAGGACTCCTTCTTCGTCCTCGATTTCCTTGATTTTTTTTTGATTTTTTCGATTTTTGTGCTAATCCCTTCGGTACTGCCTTCTTCAGCGCTAACGCTGTCCCTGTTGAACGGTCAAAGTCGGACAGCGAGATGCTGAGTGGGAAGTGATGCTAGCGGCGCCGGAACGGCAATACTAGATCGCCGAGGAATATCTTCGCTGCGAATTGCGTGTCGATCCGCCCCTTCAGAGAATAATCCTGTCTTTCTACTAGGAAAGTTTCCCTTCATCCGATCCGACTCTATCGTGACATGCTCCTTCAACTAGTGTGTCACTGCACTCTATTCCCGTTACCGTACTACTAGGACAACGTTTTTTTCGTTGAAGGGTTCCCCGTCACGAATTCGAACACTTGAACGCTTTGAATAAATTCAAATCGGTTGTAGGACGGTGTTTTTATGAGGTACGACGTGTCGAGTGTGCGGGACACGTTATAATCAAGGTTCAATGGGGGTGTTTTGTTCTCGCAGCTGTGGCGTGTGTTCTCGTCCCCATTCATCCAAGCAGGTGTTTTTGTGTTTGAGAAGCCCTTCTGACGAAAAACCCTATACCCATTTACACACAGTGGTCTTTCATTGCTACTTCTTCTGGTCCAGCTCAAACAACTCGATGGGCCCAATGGTGGCTTTGGGCCAAAATGAGTATACTGACTGCTTTCCTGCTCATGTAATTCATTTTCGTCCATAGTTCGTTTGTGTTGCGTTCCTGAGCACCGAAGAGGGAGCTAGAGGATTGAATGTCCCCCTGAGCACCGGAGAGGGGGCTAGAGGATTGAATGCCCATCTGATCACCAGCCTAAACGTGGCTTCTATGTATTTTCCAGATTCCCTGCAACAGAGTGAGGGCTTCTCGTTGTGAGCTGCAAACGATACTCTATGCCGGAGCATGTTAGTAATACATAAGATGCTACGTTATGGGTGGAACGCATAACTGAGCAGCGACACGTACGATACCTTGTGCTTTGAGAGTAGTTCGGTAACGACCAGCACCACAGATGAGCCTCCCTAGAGGTGACATTTGTATCAAAAAACTCTTTGGAACAATATCACTCAGAAGCAATTATCACGATGACAAGAGGGCGGTCCGGTTTTGATGACGTTCTTGAACGCCATTGGTGGAAGGGCGTTAGGAGGCGGTCACAACCATACCCATACCGCAATAAGTGATCTGGTCCACCAATAAGGACCAATGACGTCGTCAAAACAGCACCGCCCTCTGGCCATCATGTTCACTGCTTGTGATAAGTAAAAGCAAATCGGAAATCACTGGTGCTTTGGTGCAGGTGCTCAACCACTTCAGGAGCCGTATGTATCAATCACCGAAGGTCTTCGGCGACCTTCGGGGCTTGTTGCGTAAGGTCGTCGGGGACATATACCCAGCCGAGCAGGTGTCCCCGAAGCCGTATGCAAGAAGCCCCGAGACTCGTCGAGTACATGTCCCCTTCGGGGCTTGTTGTATACACCATTGGGATTTGTACCCGACAAGTCTCGAGGCCTGTTGCATACGGCCTCAGAAATTTACCTACATCCCGCTGCAGAGATAAATTGCCTGATCATATTTTACAATATTCTAGTGAAGACTCAGAAGATTATCAAAATTGATTACTTCCTCCAGAAAACGCCATGCGATTTGGTCCCGCTTTGAACAAGGAAGTCGTTTGAATGTGTAGTAAGGCGCCCGCTCTAACTCTACATGTGAGTGTCAATCTTCCCTTGATCTTATGATCAACAAGGGTAAAAAATTTGTTCCTCCCTCCAAAAAAGGCTCCCCTCACTTTTACCTCTTCGCAGAAGTCCTGTGGTAGTCAACATAGAAGGATGTTCTGGCTACTATCAGACGATTCCTACTGAGCAACGTTTTTTGCGACGCCGTTGCTGTGCAGTGAACACCATAATAGGGTGAAACATTCAGTGAGATCCAATGCGGCTTCAGGATTCCCATGCATCTAATGCAAAATAACAGGCCGGGGGGGGGGGAGAGGGCGGAAAAATTTTGCCCATGCTTCCGCGATTTCTCAGTCACAAAGACAGCAGAACATTCCTTAATGTTCCTCTATAAGCAGACTCTGGGCCCTCCTTCACTTCCCTCACCGCCTTCAGAACATGACTCATCTGCCATCGTTGTCGAGCTCAAGGAGACCCGAAAAAACTGCTTCAGCCTGAAGAACTTACATGATTCTTTAGAGACAGGGAAGTACGCCTAGGCGACACAATGAATGGATCCGATTGCAGCTTCCGATTTCTGAGAATAAGGACAATGCAGTCGATAGAATATGATGCAGTAGAAGCATGAGATGTTAGTACAGTAAGTCAAAAGGTCAGAAAGAGTTCGTAGCGACGACATACAAAGAACCCAAAGGAAACGTCCCATCGCCAGCATTTGTGACAGATGTCAGACGGGAATTGGAACGCGTAGCAGTTCTTCCGATTTTTCGCAAAAAAAAATGTAAATTTTGTTCTGTTCGTCCATATCGTGGACGGTGGGTCTCAAGCCAGTGATCTATGGATGAGATAGAATCATGTTTCTTTCGGGAAGGACTTCTTCAACTATACAAACCGTTGATGATATAAAACTCTTTTTTCACACGTAGGAAGGTACTTCCACACACCACGAAACTTGGTCCCTTTTTATGAGGTTTTTATCAATTCCCCACCTTACCGCACTTTTTGTCATGTTCTCGGCTTACTTTTCAACGGCGACGATGTACTTTCTCGCTCGCGTGCCCTTTAACGATCGTATTCGTCGAAAACGACTTTTTTCTCCTTCATCGATGTCGTAGGACTCATCGAAATGGCTTTCAATTCGTTCGGCTCACTAAGTAAAAATTTTCAAGGCTATCCCCCCTTTCGTAGATATTCTTGCCGTAACCACCCACCCTCTGAAAGTTTTCGTATTCTTCCACTTTGTTTATTAAGAGCTTTTTTTTATTTCTTCTAGGGTCAATCAAATTTATTTGTTACACGCTGTAGACTGTTATCCGAACCGTGAAGTATTAGGTTGTCTCAAAAGTTCGTGCGTATTTCGGACTTTTTTTATTTAATTTTATTTCAAAAGCCAGCAATATCAATTAACAATATATTTACCATTATATCAACAACTAGTCGCCAACGACTAGGCAACGTTGTCCAACCAGTCCGTTCCGCGGGAGCAGAGAAGTTGTAGACAGTACTCCACGCGCGTTCTCTTCTGTGCAGCGGTCAAGTCTTGTGGAATCATTTGCCGAATTTCAAGACTTTTCCTAGGGTGCGGATACCCCGATTCACCGAATCTTTGGAGCAGCCGAGTGTGACTGCTAGAGAGCGAGAGGTTTCGTAGGGATCGGCTTCAATCAAGGAGCGTAAGCGGTCCAAATCCAAGGCAGATGACCTCCCTGAACGAGGTTTGTCAAGTCGTAGTCCCCTGTGCGAAACCGATCGAACCATTTCACCACCGTGCGATGGGAGGCGACATCAGCACCCAACGCAGAGCAGACGTTGCGAATGGCTTCGGCTGCGTTGTGGCCCAATTGGAACCCATGCAGCAACGGAGGTGAAGTTTTTCATCTGCCATTTTTTGCAAGGAAACCGCAACTGGTGGAAGACAGATTAGGATATGGGTTACCTTATACAATGTGCTCTACAATGCCCTCGTTACCAGCTTGCTCAATCAATGAAAAAAAAATTGGCGCTAATTTCAAAAGATACGCACAAACTTTTGAGACAACCTGATAGATTTGTTTTCAGCTTTTGTTTTTTTGATACTTCACTCAATATTATGGATATTTATAGCCTTCAGGGAGAGGATTGCAGCTGAGTGAACATCTGTTGGAGGTTGAACTTGAAGTTTAGCTACTGTAAGCTGAACAGAGTATGCCTGTGCCTGCCGCTGTGTAGCTTACCGAGTTCGACCAACATCATGAATAAAAGGGTTCCGATAAGAACTATTCGACCTCCCTCGACCGTCAGAGCACTGTTTTTTTTCGTTTTGTCGTTCAACCCTCTGCATGTTTGGTGACGCATGTTCTTCGAAAACGCCTTAAAATGTTTTGCATTTTCTGTTCTCCTCCAAACTCGACAGAGCGCCCAATGTCGGCGGGTCCGTCAGGCGACAAACCTATCAGAAGCAATCTTCTCGGATAAGACTTTCTTTATGAATGTTCTGAACATCCCGCCCTGCTTTTTTGATCTTCGAGGAATGCGAAATGCTGTCACTGTTGTAAAGCTCTTCACCTTCGGCCCGAGCCTTCGAGTTCAACTGCCTTACAAGCTACTAAAAAAGGGGCTAACTTTTTGTACAGTTTGGGATAATCTCGGAAGGAGAGGTGAGAACAGAATGTGTACAAAGCGATGGGGAACCTGTTCGCCACACTAGTACACTAACTTTGTTTTACACAAAACTAAACTCTCGTTTTCGCATAAGTGTATCCTCACGTGAGAGACGAGTGCATGGCGTAATCATGAAGGTTCGATCAATGCTAAAAAAATAATACCTGGTTACTTGCTGAGACGTAATTGTGACCCATTAGCGAGAGCATAAAATTATAGTAGTAAGTAGTAATGTAGGCAAGGTCACGTTTATCATAAACATCTGTGAAGTGTAATTGGCGTTGATTAACTTCCCAAACA
>KZ347495.1:30108-45420 GCA_002352805.1 Teladorsagia circumcincta | reverse complement strand
TTTGGAAGAAATGAGTAGCGGCCATAATAAATGGCATTTAACATTTTTACCAACCATGCCATTGTACCAAACGGCTAACTCTCTCAAAGCCAGGCTACCTATCAGGGTGTCCAAAAAGTTTTGCAAAAATTTCGACACTTGATTTCGCAACCATGTTGCGTGCGAATGCGGCAAAGCAGAGCCATAGGACAAATGTGGAAAAAGGGCATGGTTGGTAGATCGTCACTACAGCTGACCGATATTGTACTTCGTCGTTGGAAGTAAGTTATCACCAACTGAGCTCTGTCCAACCGACACAACTACCGGCGTCTTCTGCTTCATAACCACGGATCTGGTCCCTCCGCCAATCAAGCCTTCAATGAGTCATGGTCGCCGATGGGCAGCAGTGCACCCTCCCTTCACACCTGCTATAGGTGTACGCTCGCTTCTTTAGAGGAGAGGTTTGCCTCGACAAGGCTCCTCGAAGAGCAAGAACA
Source organism: Teladorsagia circumcincta (assembly GCA_002352805.1). Classification (NCBI taxonomy): domain Eukaryota; kingdom Metazoa; phylum Nematoda; class Chromadorea; order Rhabditida; family Trichostrongylidae; genus Teladorsagia; species Teladorsagia circumcincta. The sequence goes on along the minus strand of KZ347495.1, from coordinate 44,944 downwards.
CGTTCCCCTAAGACCGACACTCTTCCAGCTTCCGCTCGAAGCAATCGCTCTCAAAGTTTGAGAGAAATAGAAAGGACGATTGCCACTCCTCATTACACCATCCATAGGATCGTGCGCAGAAGTCGCGTTCTTGCAGCGCTCAGTGGAGTTATACCCCACTCCCTAACTGATCACGGTCGTCGAGTGCGAGTCGATGTGCGCCAGCAGCTTTTCGACCGTAAGGGAACGAAGACATGGACAGACTTGATGATCGCTCAGGAAGATAAGTGGGTGTCATGTGAACATCCACACTGGGACCTGCAGTGGCTATCCGTGGAAGTGAAGCCACAACCAACCCCGAAGCGATGCGACCCCAACAAGGAAGAAATGATCTCCATATTTTTCTGCTCTACCGGCTGAGATCCTACTCGAGGGTACTGCTGTGACCGCTAGAGCATTATGCGAACAACTGCGAGAGTAGGTGTCTCGAGCCCCCATTTTACACCAATTGCAAGAAAAATTCCCAATAGGGATGGGCAGTGCTTGACCACATCACGCGAGGACGACGGAGGAGCTGGAGAGACTTGGCATCATTTGGCTACCCCACCCTCCGTATTCACCTGACCTTACCCATTGTGACTACCATGTCTTCAGAAGGTTATATGTTCAAAGCAGGAAGGAAAAAAATTGAAAAACCGTCAGGAGGTCAGGCGTGCAATAGGTGCTTTGATCGCGTCACGCTCTTCTTCCTTCTAGGAGAAGGGCATCAGCGCCCTGCTCAATCCAAGGAGAAGGGTCGTGGGTAAGAAGGCCCACTACGTAGATTACTGGTCCTATCCTTCTTTCGTAGGAATTTTGTGCTGAACAAGCAGACAGAATTTTTGCAAAATTTTTGGGACACCCTAATATTACACGATTTTTTGCGAGAAAGAAAATGCTACGTATAATAAATCCACATCGATGGCTCCATTACGTCGTTACCTAAGCCAAATAGTGTTCAAATAGTCCTGAGATTCCGAATACAACAAATGCATAGCCCAGATCGAACACGGTGAATAATGCCGAGCGCTACCCATTCTCTCAAAGAAGTAGCAGCGAATTTCGTGACATAGTTAGCGCCTATAGATATACAGCACTTTTTTCTTTCGCATTGACAAAAAACAAGGCTCTCAGCAAGTTGACGATAGCGCGTAACTTGGTCTTGGCCCGCGTGAGACAGCAGCGATTTTGCGAGCGTGTCGCCCTCACCTCACATCCGTTCATTTTCTGTATTATATGCACTACAACAGGAATGGCAGAAAGATTCCAGTAATGATCAAAGCATGAATGCTAGTTCAAGATGAAAAAGTAGACATTTGTCCAGAACGATGGATAACGACGAAGGAAGAAATGATCAACTTTTGGTGCAAATGACATCAAAAGTGTTCCATTGGTTATCACTGGGAGCAAATACCTTACCATTCATGGCTTTTTGTATTCACTTCTACTATGAGCTTTCATAAGCGTTTGTGACAATAAAAGGGAAACGAAGAATGAATTGAAAATTTTGTGAGATTTAAAAAACCTTCACTGAATCAAAGCATATTTGGTCACTCTAGCATGTGGTTCATCAGTATGTGGTGCACTAGATGTGTAGCGCCCATGAGGAAATACAAAAATTGGGGAGAAGGAGTGCATATGCGAAAGAACGGTGATGACGCGCATGGCGTCAGTGTCCAGTGTGGCGAGCAAGGCCCAACGCGTAGCGTGTCGATTTCTCGTTATCGTGGGAAAATTGTCACAACTTACACATTTAGAACGTATGGAAACAAAAAGGACAGAGCTTGCTGTTTCAGTGCTTTCTGAATTGCAGTAACAGTTGCTTCTTTTCAGGCTCTTCTGTACTCTTCCAAATACCTCTTCAAGGATCCAGCCATGCAACAAGCGGTGCTATTCTTTAGGAATTTCATCATCGATATTTTTATTTTACCTAATGCATGGACACTACCTCTTCTAAGCCAGTCAGTTAGACGGTTCTATGCTCACACGGTGACATGGGTAACACGAAGTGAAAACAAGGTCCAACAAACGACACGTGTTTCGCATAGATTGTCTTCCATATGAAATAAATGTATACAAGAGCATTTGAAGTTTATCAATCTCTTTCTGGGATGAGCCACGCATTCTACTTCCATTCAGGATCGTAGTGGCATTCGATTAGGACTTATAAATTGGTCTTCGAAGGCAAGGCGATGTACAAGGGAAATGGTTTTCGGAGGCAAGCCGTTGTACAAGTGTAGTGGTTTTATTCGCCAGACGTCTAAATTCAACAAGCAATCACCCTGAAGGGAGGTGGTTCTCGGTTTACCTAAGCGGGATTCAATTTGCAATGTGGTTCGAAACCGTGCGCATAGGAAGCAGCGCTACTTGCCTTTACACCACCTCCTACCTGCATTTTTTGCTGCGGGATCAAGTTCTCTAAATTATAGCTAAGACATCAAATTATGTTGAACTGGACTCTTCGCCTTCGGCCTCGACAAAATGGAAATTGGAAAAAGGTTTAGAAGTTGGTTGGTCAACCTTCTATTACGCTTGCGCACCGTCGAAGTCGTGGTGATCAGAGTGATAATGTTTATGAGGGGAAAAGTTCTTGGAAAAACCCAAAAAATTGGACTATACATAAAAACAGCCTCACACTGTTATCACAAATGGAACTTTTGGATGTTAAACAAACCCAACACTAATTCGTCAGGCGCTTCACTGCTCGATTTCTACCGCAAATATAAAGAAAGCATCCAACCAAAGAATAATAAATGAGAAGAAATCAATCAGAAACTTACCCTTGGCTCGTCAGCTACTTTGATCACATGTCCTTCAGAACGTCCTCTAACATCCCATACACGTACGGTTCCATCGGCTGAAGCGCTCAGTAGCTGATCACTTGAAGCTGACGCCAATTCGCAGACAGTGGATGAATGTCCAGAAAACGAGCGCAAGGGCTAAATACGAATACGACTATGAACACAGTAGCCAACAGAATACAGAGCATTAGAGAAAAGTGGCTTTTTTGCAAAGCAATCAACGAGTTTTAACGAGTACCTTATTTGGGACATTGATATCAAACTCTCTGACAGCATTATCAGCAGCTCCACCAACATACAGGCGTTCTGTTTCACTGCAGTACATCAGACCATTCACTTCATGTGGGCCAGGAACCGAGCAATGTGCGCCTGGAGTAAAGAAATCATCTCGACAGCTGACTCGATAGTTCGCCCATTGACCATATGACAAAAACATACGTACGACAAAATAAGTATAGATGAGAAAAGTGAAAGCGAAGAGACACCTCACCATTGAACACTCCGAAAGAGAACAGAGTTTTCGGAGGAACATCTGTACGCTTTGTCAACTCAGACCAGTCATAAGCAAAAATTCGACCTTTCGAGTCACCACACACCTAAACAACATCAATGAGGGAACATAAAAGTGTCTCGCAACCATTTTCAACCACTCAGCGCAGTCGTTAAAATACCAGAAGATATACTAAACTCCTAATACATCTTTATTCAGCTGACAGCGTAGGAAATTCCTGTAGATCTTCTTTTTGTAATTCTTCTAGTTACGATTTTGCTTTTCCCTATAACGGCATTCCTACCACCGATGCAGTCACGAAAAGAGTGAATGAATTTTCCTCTTATATGTGCGATATTGTCAACTCCAATTGCCTAAAATTTGACCGACTGAATCACGGGAGTTGAAGATGTGCCGCTTTAGGAATAATCAAAGAGCGCATATCGAACTGAGCGGTCAAGAGGACAAAAAGTGAATGGGTCGAAGAGCAGCCCAGAAACTGTCAAAAATGAGATAGTGGCTCAGCGTTCTCAAATGAGCTAAGATTGAAGAAATCATAGCTTGGTTATGAGATGGGCTAAAAAGCAGAACAAAATCGAAGGAGATGAGCAATGTCCTAGGTATGAAAACAATTTACCGGGCGGAAGGCCGTTCACTATGAAAGGACTCCGAGGGTTGGCTAACCCTGTATTTCAAAAGTCAACCAATAAAAACATTAGGACTCTACTTTTGAGCATTTCTCAGCATCATTGCTTGGATTATCACACAAACATAGCCCCAACTGCTCAGCAATTTAATGATGTAATCAGAAGTGGCAAAGTCAACCTACCAGCAACTGATCGACAGTTTTCATTGCGAATACGGCATCCCGAACTTGGATGAAGTGCGAAAGACACCGACTTTCATCGGAGGCGTTTGAGGACAAACAATCAGACAACTTGAATAGACAGATTCGAGACAAATTATCACTTGCAGCAAGCCAGCTTTCTGAAAAGAAAAGAAAATCGAGAAGCTTTCCAAAACAGACACTATTTGATCTCACTGAGACCCCAAGAAAATTAGCGCAGTAATTTGAAATTGAAAGGAGTACTAAAAAAAACCTATGATGTTTCGAACTATTACACTTACCATCCGGTGAGGCCGCTAAGCGATATATCTTCATATAATGACGCAATCTAGCATTACTCGGACGGACGTTCCGTGGTGCTGAGACCATTGCCTACTAAAATTCGCTCAAAACAAAAACACACTATTCAAGAATATAACGGAAACGAGGAATAAAAATATCTAATTTGGCTGACCACTTGCGCCTGAACAACATTGCGGCACCACAACGCGGAATATTTATTCTGAACAAGATCATATCACAGTAAAAGAAATCAAAATGGTGACCTATCATCGTGTGCAGAGTAACAGGTAGCGAAAATATGTACATCTTCAGAGAATCGTTGAGAGAAGAGACATTCACTCACTCTTCTCAGCCATTTCTTTAAAACTCAAAACACTAGGACGACTATCCTTGTCATCGTCCTCTTCCATATTCTTAATTACAAAGTACAAGTCTGCAAAAAATACTATGGTGGCAGGAATGAGACCTATCATGAATCGAGTAGCGATATCAAGATGCAAATGAGGATATGCAAACTGTACACCGGTGAAACCAAAAAAGAATGCACAAACGACTGTTAACATAATGTTGAAGATGTTGATCAATTGCCGGTTCACAGCCTAAACAAAAGAATTGAATGGAGATGAGCGAGAGAAGTCAAAACTGGTACGGTTCGATGAAAAAATGGTAGTTCTAGAATCTAATTTTTCTGGTAGGTTAAAAAACAACTTGAAAATTTGGTAGCATAAGACGAGAATAATCAAATGCTAAGATTAGTCGCCAAATCCTGAGATGTCCGTGAGACCTGGCGATTGTGACGAGCGATGCGCGATCGCGATCGCCCATCCTCGTCCGTCGCTTGCCAATCGCTCTGCCAAAGTGCACTAGCGACGGGCGATTGGCCCCGCCCACAACCGATATAGGCTGACAGAAGCGAGGAGGGTGCATGCTCCACCATTTTCGTAGTGTTACTGTTTCATCTTGTTTTTCTTTTGTAAGCATTCAGAACTGGAGAGGGGAAGAAGCGTTTTTGATTTGTTCGTCGTCGCGTAAAAAAAAGTTGGCAGAGCGGTCACAATCGCCGAGTCTGATGGACATCTGAATTTGTAAGACCCTAGCGCCATTCGATCTGCGCAACGGCACATCTGTGGGCTACCACCCAATGAAAAAATTCTTTTTCACGGCTTATGCTGGGTGTCTTTGAAGCTGTGAAAGGGACTCACCCGAAGTTCTGCCCCGAAGTTCTCCATATGATCGACCTTTCCATATTTCTGACTAGCATCCACGGATTGCACAATCTTTTTGTATGCCATATTCTCTTGTTTTCGACGTAACGCTTCCGTTTTGGCACTTAAAGATAGTTTTCGAAGCCAAGCAGAAAAGTCTAAGAAAACGAGGCATGAGTACCACAGAGACAGCTGCAGCATCATAATAACACAAGCGTTTGTCATGAATTAACCATTTGACAATACTGATTTTTGAAAAAACCCTAACAAGGGGCGTTTCAGGACAGCAATTTGCAATGATGGCTAACATACAATGCAGAAAGTGTTGAGACGTTGCCTGCCTCAATTGTGCGGAATTTGTTCGGACAAAAGAGAAACCTCGGCTCCAGAGGAACTGCAAAGGAAGTTCCGGAAACTTGACCTTATTACAGTATCCGTATCAAAACTGCATACGGATCTCTTTTGGCCAAGAGCAATATTAGTGCGCTGCATAATTGCAAACAAAAAACAGCATAACCGAAAATCGACCAATACCTTTTTCAGAAGAAGCACTTTTGTAAAATATTCATTGTGAAAAATATGTATGCAGTGACCGCACGCCAGAACCGTCAAACACCAAACAAGACCCCCTTCTCTCCCGCAACCACGACCCCATCAAATTCCACAAATACGACCTCTTTTCTGACCTTACCATGACCAATCCCTGTAACAAGCCCTTCCCGAAAACTCACATACAACCACCGTTGGGAACGGCGCAACGCATGGTTGACCCCACACCCACATCGGGCGATATTCCCACGCACAAGACACCGCGTCACCCCACACCCAAGAAAATTATCACCAAAGGTTTGATAACCATGCGTAAAAGAAGTGTGTTTGTGAAAAATTCAATCACGCCCGTTATTTGCACGCATTTCTAAAGTAAGCTTCGCATCAGAACAATCCAATGCCTGCCCTTAACCTTACGCCTTTGCTTATTAATATAGTATTGACGACAGAAGTTACCGGAATTCTGCTGAAGCTTTGTAGATAACGTCTTCATGGTGGATTGTGAGATTGTTCAGAAACAGAAATAGAGGTGCGTCCTTCGGTAATGCGTTCTGGAATCCGTTCTCAATTAAATGGCTATCACTCCAAGAGCTGAAACAAACTTTGATGGAACTCCATAGCATTCAGAAAAGTCTAACACAAATGTCGCCAACATCCAAAAACATAGTTTGATTTCAAAAATTGTAAGAATTACCTTAATCGCATCAATATCATCTAAAGATACTTTTTTCTTTGCACCAATCCTCCGCAAAACCTCCTTGTTATCTTCGCTGGCAAAATCTTCTAGACTTCGTAAGCGTTTCCGATCTGCTTCAGTCACAATCCACTCCATTGTAAGATTCTATAAAATGGTTATGTAAATTCAAGATAACACTGCAGTTACACATAGGTAATCCCATAAAATGGTCAGATGCAAAAAGGAACTTCAATTCAGATGGCCATCAACATGCGGCAGTTCCGAATTGGTATTCCAATAGAAATAAAGAATAGTTGAAGATTAGTATAATTACTGAAAAGTTCTCACCTGGTACACCGAAATTTAGCCCGAAACAAGAAGGATTTCTGAAACAATGCACAAACCAAAAGTCATTGCTTAGTCCGAGCAAGTTTTCGTGCTCCAGTCGCACATACCTGTCCCAATCCAAGAACGATTGGAGCAAAAAACTTTCGAAACGTAGCGAGAGTTTTGAGTAATTCTCTCCACCTTTTGAGTTTGTTCAATATCAACCCAATCCTGACGGTACCCATGTAACGCCCAGGTTCTGGTCTCGTATGAAGGATAGGCGGGGGTGGGGAGGGGGGGGGCACAGCGACGCAGTACATTCAGCCATTCACGGCCGTGACAAACATTTTCATTTTCGCTTAGTAGCTTCATTGTTATGTAGTCAAACTGGTTAGTCCACCATAGCTTCTTCTCTTGCAAAGTAGATTCACTGTTGCCGGGGCGAGCTACTGCGCACCGTCGCAGTGTTATTTCCACTCCACGTCACATTCTTTGTATCGTGTCATCTTCGTTTTATCACCAAAAACGATTAAGGTCAGGCTGGCTTGTGACCTAGTGTGTATAGCTTGAAAGAAGTTGTTCTAGTATACGCTGTGATCTTTGAATGTGAAGTTCCTAATGGGTAATAAACGAAGGAGCGATGCCGATAATGCTGGTGGTGGGCTCGCTGAACCCGTCAACGGAGATTCTAGAGAAGAGGTTTGCGCCAATTTTTGAAACATTCCTGCTTCGGAAATCCCCCAGATTTTAGGAATGCGACAGCGATTTCTCTTTACATTTGCCTGAATCAATTTTTGGGTCGCACGAAAACGGCAGTTCTAAGAAGAAAAGCAAGGAAAAGCGGTTGTCAAAGGCATTACCCATGCACGATGGTCCCTCCTCGTCAAACCAGTTCGTAACAGAACAAGAAGAAGGGCCCAGTGAGCCTGCATTCGAAAAGACCAGAACTTTGAATGATTCAAGATTCGCTGTCTACTTAATACGAAAGCCAATAGAAGTAAGTTCTTTTCTGTTTTGCTGATATTAATTTGATGTTTGCTATCTTTCTTTTTTCTGAGTCTGACACAAAGCTTTAGAGGCTTGCATCTTTGAAATTTCCAACCGGAACTTGGCAACCTGTTTTCGGTAATTTTGATGTCTTATTTTTGTGAGACTGAACCTTGACGTTTTAAAAAGTTGGGGGTGGTTGTAATGTGGTGTATGTACAAAGCTCTATCATTAGGGAAACAATCAAGATGATCTGCACCAGTCTTGGATCGCGTGGTTGTTCAAAAACCTGTTGCCCTTGATTTCGGTATTTTTTTAACACGTCAACGACATTTCGCATTTTGGCTTTCTTTGGCCGCGTGGGGCAGACGCGATTCTGCGATCTGGCCGCCTCACCTCCAATCCGTAAATTTCCAGTGATATCTATGCAAAACATGAATGGCGCAGAACCATCTCAACAATTTCCAAAATGTAGAAGTTAGCAGGGGTTATAGTGGTAGAATTACGAACCAGAGAGCGTGTCATGCTTGTGAAAAACCAATTGCGCTCACTTTTGCTAAGCAGTTCCAAATTTGTTTTGGATCATTTACAATCATGTTTATGTATGGTCGTAGCATGAACACAAAAAAAAGTTGAAAAGAAATTGGGCATGCGCGAAAAAATGGATGTCATTGGTGCATACATAGTTGCCATAATGCCCAATGTGGCATCCGATGGTTTACATAGTTGGCGCGCTGTCGCAAACGTGTTTAAATGGTCTCACAAAGACAGAACTTATCTCAAGGGCTTGCGAGTGCCCCTACGGGTAAAAAGATGCTGGATGATTTCCGCTCGTTGTTGTTTATAGATAACTTGCGATTAGTACCCGAAGGTTCCTTCTTAAGCTTAGTCACAATTTACATTGAGAAAGGGGCCTATACATTCCTTAAGTACCATTGCAAAGTCTTTATAAATCGATCGGTTGGCGCATATTATGTGTTTGCTCACATGTAATTGCACTATACCGTCCTACATCCAGTTGGCATTAAAAGCGTCACCATCACTACCACCCCTTGAACCTTTCGAATCATCAAAATTTTTCAACAATTCTTCTCTGATATCGCTTTTATTTTGCTTCGACTTTCGTGAAATATTGTCATAACGCGGAGGTGTTAGGGAGCAGGCTCATTTAGGGGCTGCAAGCCGCTCTCTCAGCATTGTTGTGTTGGATTGTTTTGAACTATTCCTAAATTTGATTTCGCGCTGAAATCACCAAAATCAATGTTTCATTCTTATATCAACAGAGCACTATTTGTTCACGTATTATTTCAGCTTTCACCGGAAGACCTCTCCGGCGCGCACATTCCTGTCGATTCTTGTTCTGCTCGAGAGAAGAGAATTACTATAAGTGAGAGCTATATATTACTGTTGTTTTCTATGAAATCTTTGTGGGCAAGTTTTTTATTTCGAATGGTCAAATAAGTTATCTGCAGATGACAAGCGTTTTACAATTCGTTCCGTTGATTCTCCAGTCCAAATGTTCCACATACCGGCTGAAATTATTCACTCTTCAGAGAAATCTAGGTTTAAAGGCATAGGTGAGTGCAAATACTAGTTGATTCTTCGTTTTTGTTCTCACTTAATAGAAGGAAAGCTGTACATGGGAAGATGGTATTAGAATCGCTTATCTTGCAGGCATTACTATTTTGCAGGTAGAAGTTGCTCCTTTCCAATATTCATTTTGTTTGATAATCTAGTAGTAGAATATGTCAAGAAGCTCGTCCCATGTAAACATTGGCCCGCGCTGACACCTTTGGAGCCCATGTATTGATGTGGAACTGCCGAGTTGAATTTCGCGAAGGTGGTAATTTTTAAGGTTTTGCGACATTTCTATGGAATTACATGAATATTTTGTCTCCCAAAAATTTGGTAGTGCGTTCAATACATGTTCTCCTTGTGTTTGTCTCACTCTCATGAGTATCTCAAATAGGTGTCAGACTCCGTGTTTGGTGTTGCGATTGCACAATCGCCGCCCTAATGCAAACCATATGCGGACCAATAACGGCACACCCCACTGGCTATTTCTTTGTGCCATCACAACTGTGCTGTTGCGATTGTGCAGTTATGAAGTCTGACACCTACCTCAGCAGTGCATCATCGCAGAAAATTCTGGAAAATTAATTACGGCTACAAAATTCAGAACAGTGAAATTTCTTTGGAAAGCGGATACCGATTATTTTTGGAACCCAGCTAGCTTTGCACACTGGCCTTCCAAAGATTTCTTTATCATTGAACAAATTTTCAGACAAACAAATTTGCGGCACCGTTGTGATAACGAGAGCAGATTTCGATCAAACACCAGACCTTGTGAATGGAGGTATATCGCTCTTTGCATTCTTTCATTTTATTTCATGCTATCTGCTTTCATGCCTTGTCACTTGATTTCATTTTACTGTACTCAATCGGAATTTAGATCGCAAAACATCACACGAGTCGCTCACTGATCTACCCTTGAAGGTTATCAAGAAAAAAGTTTCTCGTAAGGGATTGCGGAACCTGCGGCAACGGCTAAAAGCAAATGGAGTGAAGTATGATAGAAATATGGAAGACTCATCACAAAATGAGGCGACCAGTGTATAGTTGTTGAAGTTTGTTACCTTGATTCAGTTGTTATGAATATCGAGTTGATTGAGTTGTTTTGTTATTGTTTTTGTTTTTTACACATGCGTAGGCAAAAATAAAAGATAAACATAGGTTTTTTTTATAACCTTCTCCACGGTGTTTACCGAATCGCTCAGAGTACCTCCTCTCTTTGTTATATGAATGTTATAAAAGGCAGGCACTTTGCTGCTGCATACACTTCTATTTTTATCCTCCATTGCAAACCTTCGAATATTATCGTGTTGTTTCGAGTTCGAGTTTTTGACAGTGTTCTCAATGTTAATCATCTCTGAGCTCTGTTCTCGTTCCACGCAGCCTCTGTTTTTTCTTTCCTTTACATAGTTCCTAACCTTACTTGTGCTCACAGATATGGCGAACCCAGTTTGCTCTATTTCCAAAGGAGCAGGAGGCTCCATAAACAAGCCGGTGCACTCACTTCCATGTAAACTGCATTACGATGGGCCAGCTCCTGTCTCTGGGTATGTTCATCTGGATACTTTACAGTTTTGAGATAAAGGATAATTTCACTATTGCCATGTCAGGTATTTTGTCACCGAAGAAGGCACTGATGGTAGGAAAAAAGCAGCTTTTCGTGGTCATGGTCTTGAGGGTGTGACACTTGGTCTCCCATCTGGCTATGAGATGTTAGTTCTGAATAGAAGAGGTGAGTAAGTAAACATATTATTCCTCTATTTGGTCTCATTATAGGGGTGCATTACTATGAGGCCCTATTTATTCCGGCTTTACAGGTCTCCTATGTGCTCAGAAACGTAACAAAAGCTTCTGACTTCGGATTAGTTCACTCTAAACAAAAGAGGCTATTTTGTTGTGAGGGTCTGCACTTTGTAGAATGGTCTGTATTGAGTTTTTTTGATCTCGATACTGTCCAAAGCCGTGCTGACTTTTTGATTCTACTAGCTTCTCCCACCCGTTGCAGCATCACCTCAGGAAACTACCCACCATTTCAGTTATTAGTCCCTCTACCCGGAAAGCCTTGTTCTCACCTTCATTAAACTGCTTTGATCAAGAAAAATTATTTCTCAGAAAGGTCCCTTGAGTTCACACTATGTCTCTCGTAAGTGAACCTCCGGGAAGTACAAACTTCGTGGCAGACGTACAGAGACAGACCATCTTCGATGTAAAAGGTTTTGCTGTAGCCTGTCCCAGATTTCAGCACTCCTTATTAGGTTTACGTTTCGGCCTCTTCGCCTCCTTCACCGTCTTCGGTCTGTATGTCTATTGCGACAGATGATGAGTAGGATGTTATTGCATGTTGAGCTGTTATTGCAGATTGAAGTTGGTGAGCTAAGGTGCTATAGCGGCAGGTGCCGTCACTTCCTGTGCGGCTCGAGCGTGATCCGAGCCGCGCGTGAAATACCGGACCGAATCCCGTTAAGGGAATCAGGCCTTCCATCTCTCTGGGATCGCTTAACTGGGGTCTAGCTCATTCGAGATATTTGGAGCACTGCTTTTATAGTGACTGACCATCCACAGTTACTGGATAGACCGAAGCGCACTTAGATATTACTACGAGCTTCAGTTGAAAGTGCGGTGCATGGCGCATTCCGAGAAGGGGTTGAGCAATGCCACAAATCAAAAAACACCATCATCCTCAATTCAAAATTGGGTTATCGGTGCTGCCTACGTGCATAGATGGTGATTGTGTGGCTTTGTGCACGGCGAAACCTATTGGAAAACTCAGTTTTCTGCATTGATCCACTTATAAGATTTGATCTGAGCTGTTTGAAAGTGAAGGTGAGGAAGTGATATGCAGTTTGAGGGATCACTATTCTTCATCTGTTCATCAATTTGTCGTATCATTTAAATTGTTTATCGCATGTAATATATAGATGTTTATGAAGCTGTTGGACACCAGGTATCATCGCAGTTTGGTCATCCACAAAATATTTTCCTCTGGGTATTCTTCTTTCGATTTTCACAATAAAATTTCAACCTGTCGCGCTCTTCACTAGAATTTAGCTTGCTTTTTGTTTTTTTTTCTGACTCACTATGGAACTTGCCGCGCACGAACCTTGTGAGCATCACAGTACGATGCCACATGAGCATTTTCCGTTTTTTTTTCATATTATTTTGTACTTTTTTGTTTTCCTCGGTTTTGTTTAGCACCTGTAATTATTTGTATCGATAATCTGTCGAAAGGTTTCATAAGCTTATGAGATAATTTCTTTTTTTTTTATCGCCTCCATGTTTATTGCAATAGTGCATAGTTTAGACCAGGACACATTCGATATTGAGAGCAGGCTAGATTCATTTACTCTTTGGGAATGGGATCGGGAAGCCGGGAAACGATCAACCACTTCGAGAGCGTTGTCACAGTTGCGAATTGCTGAAGCTCTTGCTGATGATTAGACACAATTTTTGCCTACGGTTTTGATTTCTTTGGTGATCTCTGTTTTTTGTTCATACCATTTCCACGCATTGATGACAGAATCATACAATTGTTCGACACGCTGCTCACAGTACATTTTGTTGTAATCATTTAATGACTTCGCCTGTTTGTTATTTCTTTTTGTAAATAAAGCGTTGTTTTCGAGAAGATGTAGTTCTTTTCCAAGTGGTATGAAAGCGCTGAGTGTCTTTCAACTTAAGGTCTTAAATAGAATTTGTAAAGTATAATGATAAGTTTCAGTTCACATCAGAACTAGATGCGAACATTACTGCTCTTCGTATTTGTCAGTTTCCTTGCTCAACAAGCATCGCCGGAGCCAGTCTCATTATTCACTGGTACGTTTACATCGTCTCTAACCCATTTCAAACAATTCATCCTTCTGCTAACTTTTGAAGGTGCGGCGGTGACGTTCGGAACTGGTTTTTTATGGACCTTCCAGCAGAAGATCAAATGTCGGCTGTATGAATGTTGCGATCATCCTTACTTGAATCCACGTTTCGATAGTACGTTCAATAATTACGTGTGACAATTACAGAAATATGTAATTGTGATCCTTTTGTGCTGCATAGGGAAAGGGTTGCCTTCTTCATCACAAATATGTAGGAAAAGTTACTGACGTCCCTCTTGCCGTTCAATTTCGCTCTTACAATTAGTTCTGCGCAGACTTTACAAAATGCGTACATGCTCTTTCAGCAAGAGAAAATGCCCTGCTGCTTGTGTTCTGAATAGTTTTATACTCCGCTTTGGAATTTTTTAAAAAAATTGTTCTAATAATGGAAGGAAACCGTCTATTGCAGAGCTAGCTACTATAGCATGAAACCTTATAAATCACTACTCAGATTGAAGCATTTACAAGAACAATATCTAGTCCTCAACCCGGCATGCATAGCGAAGTCCAAAATGTAATAGGTTCTCTTTGCGGTGGTCTTTGTTTCAGATTTTCTTTGAAATTTTGTGTCGAATGTCCTGTATTCGCTAGTGGAGCTCACAAGCCCAGTGTCTGATGCTTCCAGTATTGCGCTAAACACCCATCATATTTTATTTGCGTTTAGAGTTGCGTCGTGACTTGCGGGAATTGGTGCATGGGCAACACCTGGTGATTGACACGGTCGAGAATGCAATACGTGCTCATTGGACTAATGACAATCCTAAGAAGCCATTGGCTATGTCTTTTCATGGTTTCACTGGATCTGGAAAAAACTACGTTGCCGAAATAATCGCTAATAACACTTTCAAGTGAGGGCAGTCTGTGATCTCTTCGCTGGAAGATATCTTTCAGAGAAACATTTGATCTTATTTTCTTTTTTTGCAATTTTTTTCTGCTATTTTTTCTTTTTGTGTTTCTCTTTGTAAGGATAATCTTTTTGTACGTTTTAGGAAAGGGATGAGAAGCAACTTTGTTCACCAGATCGTCGCAAGTTCTGAGTTTTACGATAAGGACAAAATTAGCGAATACAAGGTACGCTATATAGTCTTTAGAGTTTTTGCACTTATTGTTAGCTCTCTCGAGACTGCTGTCTTCACCGTATTACAGTCGAAGGTCCGTTTGCTTATTTCGAACGGAGGGGTCGCGTCGATAGGTTGCGCTTCTGGAAGGTGGGGAG
>KZ347493.1:29296-43998 GCA_002352805.1 Teladorsagia circumcincta | reverse complement strand
GGGAAATTATCTCGTCGATGAAATTTTTTGAATTTATGGGCCGATATTTCGAATCTTGAGTTTTTCAAGCCTAGATGATTATTCTTTCTCTTGAAGTTGCTCTGACGTGAAACGAGGCCATATCGGAAAGCTACAAGGTTTGAGTTCCTGAACAGTGGAAGGAGGTCTCAGAATTTGAAAAATTCGGCTGCGGCTCAACTTTTTCGTTCATCCTTATGGAACTCTTGGGATTGTGAATGTTTAACAGCAATTTGAGAGTCCAAAAAGTTCAGACCTGAACAGCTTTTCTTCGAGACTTCTTCTCTTAGAAAATTTTCATTGGGATGGGTAAGTTCTTTTGAGAAAACACTTGTAAATAGAATTGTAAGTTTTTTGAAAAGAAAAGTTGGTTCAATGTAAGTATGTATGTAAGTGGCATGTGTATATGAAGTGTATGTAATGTGTATATGAAGTGTATGTATTTTTGTAATTATTTTTAAAGTGGGGTCTTTCAAAGAGGTAGTCTAGTTTCCGTTTCGCACGTGCCCTCAGACGGGAACTAGACGGATCGAGTATCCTTCCTCTGTGCTCATCAGTAAGGGAAGGAAGGAAAAACAGTTTTTCCAAAATATTATTTACGATAACTGTTTTTATTTTATTTCTACAGTTTTTTGAAAACATCTGACGAATGACTTATTGAAATACTTTATTTATTTGAACTTTTTGAATTTATTCTTTTTAATTTTCTTTTTGAATCCTTTGTTCTTTATCTTATTAATGTAGTTATATCATACCTTATCATTAGATAACAATTACCTAATTTTGTATATATATATATATGTATGATAAATTCAACTCACCTTTGTAATTTTTGTGTTGTATATGTAAGTAATATATGTAAATATTATAAATATTATAAATATATAAGTAAATAGTAAATATATGAATATGTAAATATAATATAAATATATATAAATATAAATGTGTAATATATAATATAAATGAATATATAAATATAAATATGTAAATATCATAAATATATAAGTAAATAGTAAATATATATGTAAGTTTGTTCAATATATCACGTAGTCAGTTGTCCGACTTTAGGAGAAAATCTGTTCCAGGCCTGAAGAAGGTGCTACAAGCCTTTCTCCCTCTCTCAGCCTATGTATCATGGACACTATTCCCTAGTCTCGTGTGATAATCATCCGTGTAGCCCTTGTGGAAACTACAAGATATTTATCGTTGTTCTTCATTGAGGTACCTGCCTTGTGCATGTGGGTGATTGCAGACCGCAGTGAACGATCTTCCGCTCTCCTAAAATTAATAGGAACTTCACCCCTCCAATCAAACAGTTACAAGAAGGCCTTCCTGCAGAAATAATCATTAGCAAATGAAGTGAGGAATAATCGAGTACCATTGCTGAATAATTTTTTAAATTTCGGCGCCCATGATTTTGGGACACCCTGTAGGTACCGTATATTGCAATCATTTAGAAGAGCTTTCGAGATTGAGTCTTTTTAAACTTTTTGAAATAAGTTTTAGGAGCCGCTAACTGTTGTCCAACACTCAGATCCTTATGATTCTTTGAGACAGCTTTGGGATCTTGGGATTCTATTAAAGTACTCCTGCAGTGTAGTTGATAATTTGAACAGTATGATGACTATTTATTGATAACATTAATGGTTGAGATGATAGCTTGTTGTTAGGAATCACTCAGGGCTTCCAAGAGCTTCACAGCACTTCCATGAATGGATCAGTGAACAGGAACACGGTTAGAGGTCAGGATAGTTGCCATGAGCTTTTCCATCGACTTGATCATCATCGGAGTTGCTTTAGCTGAACCTAAACCATTTTCTTCTTTTTCATCTGAAGACCAGTATAAAGCTCAACATAGTGGGTAGTGCTACCATGCCTGAGAGAAGAATTCTGCTCTTCGTTTTCCATAGCCTTGGCAGACGGGTTACGGTAGACACTCATCTAGAAGGGAACACGATGTGCTGCCATTTTTAGTGTCCCGTGAGGGGTCATCACTCAGTGGCCTGACGTTCAACCTAGGTGCAACGGAAGACAGTATTGCAGGAGAGAGCCCCATTCCCGGGGGAAGGATTGCATTGCTCGCTGGGACCATGCGATCTTGGTTACTGATGATTGAGGAAGTATCGGGCGGAAAGAATGGCACTGATAAAGATCGAATGGATATATGTATAAGGGAGCATACAGATAGAAATACGGTTTTTTTGTAGACTATCCATGTACTTGGATTTAAGTTTTGAGTAATAACCATCATTTACCATTTAGACCACCCTCACTGAGGCGAGAATTTGGACACACGAAACTTAACGCATAAACTGCATGCTAGGCTTATAGACATCTTCCTTATGCGCGAAGGGCAGACCACGAGCTAGTAGACTAAAGAAAGAGTACCTTGAGAGCAGAGACCGCGATACGGGCCTTCTTTGATGCAAGTAGAGTTAGCTACTTGGTTAGAGCAGCGGGAGTTATCATCACATCCTTGAGTGACTTCTGGGATATAGATATGGCCGGACGGCCTGAAAGACAACAAAACAATGAAAGAGCACTAGGTAACTGTTTGCTATAGCTTAAAAACTTGAAAAAATCTTAAAAAGCTTACAAGAGAATGATGGTTCGCAGGAGAGGCCATGCGCACACTCAATAACCTCCATATTCATAAGGAAATTTTATACTTTAGTATTCAAACTGAGTGTTCCCAACTTTAAATTGAAGGGCCCATTTATCTTTCAACAGAAACCTTCTTCTAGAGGAATAATCGAAAATTGGATGGCCTCTTGGAAAGGCTCCTATGTTAAGCTGAGTATCATCCACTTCGTTATATGAGCCACATTTTGTCGGTAGATAGGGTTGTAGCTCGGTGTGGATGTCGATGTGTCGTTGTCTGCAAGTCTGTAGGCTTAGAAATGATGAACTTACACGGCGCTGTAAACACAGGCTACTAAGTATGTGGTCGGCGCTGTTGAGCTAGAAGGACAACGATTGTAAGAGCATCCAACCATCAGAGACTTGTGATTGATCATCTGGAAAAAAAGCGTTTTCGATTGCACAGAATTATAAACTCGAGGAAACCGCGAATTCGCGATTACCTAGAGTCAAAAATTCAATTCAAAATTTTGGGCGAATATCGTCGAGATGGCTCTATTTGTTCACTCTAATTGAGGCTTAGGTTATGGAAGTGAGTTGCTCCAAGGATAAATTTCAAGATAGAAGGATGACAACGCTCACATAACAACCTGTGGTACTGAGCGATATCCTCAAAGGAAATCTCTCCAGGAAATTGTTGTATTTTTTTCACAAGATGAATGTGTCAGTTGTGATCACCAGAGGCAACACGCAGAAAATCACGCACTAACAAGGGAGGTCGTTCAGGGTGTGGGACGTTTTTTCAAAACGGTTTTCTGCATGCTGTAGGGGCTATCACGTCGACTATAACACTGTGATTCATTTTCGCTGAGCGGCCCCGTGAGGGCCAAAAAAGGGTCGAAAAAGATGCCTTAATTATGGGCGGTTTTTACTGGCTTGGAGTAACGTTACGCACTTGTAGAAAAGATTGAAGTACTGTTCGGTGATAGTGGCGAAGAAAGCGCAGTGGTTTCATAGGGGTCTTTGGCATCCTACTGCCAGCAGTGCACCGGTGGTCAAGTGGATAGCGTGTTGGTCTTGGGTTTGTACGGTAGGTGTGGTTCGGTCCCGCTCAAGGATCAGCTTTTGCATTTTTGATTATCACTCCCAGATGGACTCGAAATTGTTCCAGCTTCAAAACTAACGCAGTATCTACGATCAGAGCCATCAAGAAATCCAGAAAATTGGTTTTCTATCGAAGACCGATGGAATAAGTTAGCAGCGCCATACCGGCGCAAAATGGCGCCGACGCCAAAAACGAACGTCATATTCGTGATCAGGACCCTAATTTACCCCAGGTGCTAAAGAATCGAGATTTTGACCTAACTTCGGAAAAGGGGGATCATGGGCTAGAGGTCGTCGCGCACGCCGGCGGGTGACTTGGAAACGAGCACGGCGCGGAAATGAAGCGGAATGATTGGTGATTAACAGAATCTGAAGTTCGACTTCATAGGGAAGATCCCACACCACGCCGCAGTCCTTAAGATCGCTCTAGCTATCGAGGTGATGCAAGTGGAAGAGCCGTGGTCCCAACATATCACGCCTTGATGAAGGGAAGAAATTGCCAACTTCAACTTCATGCGTTCATCTGTCACTTGAATGTCTGCCATTGTCCATTCGGTGGTGGAACATCTCAATTTCGAGAAGAGAAACAAGGAAATCGTTTTCAGTTCACCGGCTGGAGGCTCGTATGAGGTGCTTAACTACTAATGGCCAAATTTTCCGTATCTGGGTCGAAATCTCAGTTTCCCTAAAACCTCTCATAAGGGATATCGAGCGCCCTGGTTACGAATATGGCATCCATTTTTTCCCAAAACCCCAATTTACGTCACTTCGGCGTCATTTGGCGTGACAACTTTTTTTCGGTCAGATTCCGGTAAAAATCAGAAATTAAAAATTACTGATGGTTTTCATAATGAATATGATATCTATTATTGGCTCTGCCGCTATTTGGAGCGAATTTGGAGGCTTCAACCTTGATGCAAAAATTTTGTCACCACTACGGATTGAACGTTGGACCATTTTCCCATCATTTTTCGGGATTCGTGGGGTCGCTCAGCGGAAATGGACCACGATTTTGTAGGCCACGCACAAGCTCCTATAACGTTGAGAAAACCGTTTTGAGAAAGCTTTCCACACCCTGAACGACCTCCCTTGCAAGATTCGGTTTTCAAAGAGAAACAAACTCATCAAAGATTAGTTTGATAGGATAGGATGCGGTAGAAGTGTGAGAAGTTAAGCAATGTCGATAGGTCAAAAAGAGTTCCTAGTGACGGCATTTAGACAAAAAAAGTGAAAACGTTCTCGCCGCCAGCATTTGTTACAGATGTCCGGCGGGAGTTTAAACGAGTACTAGTCCTTTCAGTCTTCCAAACTGTTTACCAAAACGAACGCATTTTGTATATTTCTTCGCTCTTATCGTGGACTACGGGTCTCAATCCAGTGACATATGGGTGAGATAGAACCACGATAACTTCTCGGGGAGGATTCCTTTATGTTCAGTCATTTTACCGTTTAAAAAAGCTTATTGTGGAAAAGCAGTCATTACTTGCTCAACCAAAGTTTTAGAATAGAGCTATTTTCTTCAGCTCTATTTCACATTCCCAGCACATTGACGATAGCGGTGATGGTACGATTCTAGTTTTGGAGTGACCAAATACCGAGCGTGAGTGTAGAGGGAGTTTTCTTCGTCAAAAGTTCAGAAGAGGACAGACGGGACAGAAGGGTTGAATTTGTCTACGGATTTGTGAGTAAGTCCTACTGAAACTTGTCACAATTACTGTCAACAAAAGCTGCAAATTTGATGGAATTAGTAGCTCTAGTAGCTCCACATAGCTATATTCGCAGCACTCCCCCCCCCCCTTAAAAGCACTGCTAGGTTACAAAAATGCGACCATTTATTATAAATGGTTAGTCCTGCACGTCAACGTGTAAGAGGACCTCAGGTAGACAGAAGCACCACTGTTTTGCCATCTAACTAGTATTTATGAGGTGGATAAGCCATGAGAAAGCTTACTTTTGAAAATGATTGCAACCTTCCATCGGAACTTGAGGGAGGATTAGTCAAAGGAGCTCTCAGGATTTCTCGATACCAGCTGCCTATCGTCGTCAGTATCAATTCACGCTCACTCAGAGCATATGGCTCATCTTCAGTGCTGAAAAACCACCCCAGGTGTATACTGCTTTGATTTCCGGAAAATCAAAAATAAATTAACCCACGAGAAACGATTAACGGAATTTGCAGGTAGGTTGGAAGGACCCTTACAATCGTGGACGTCCATCGTGGCCATAAGCTCCAAATAGCAGTCATATTTCTGAAATAGTAATAGTGATGTGAAGCATTTGTTCATCGTAATGGATTGAAACCGTACCATTTCGAACAAGTTTATAGATCCGTCGAGCTTCCCGATCTTGTGGTAGGCTTCCCCTCTTGCAACGTACGCTCTGTAGGTGTTATGTACCTCCAAGAAAAGGTTACGCGCGGTGTCGTTAATTGGAATATTCCATGAACAAACTGGAACGAGCTATTCAAGAAAATCAATGACATATGTTCAAGCATGAGCACTTCTCAATCCAGCAAGGAATGAGTCGATAGCCGTGAAAGCCACACGGTTGTGAAGATCCAAATTGTTAGGAAACACGATTAAACAAAATGCGCTGAAAATCCGGTTTGGGGGGCCACTCCATCAGGGTGAAAATCGTGTCGAGGAAAACCCAACTCTGGTACGACCCCCCCCGAAACGGGTAGTCTCGGTACGACCCCCTCCGTGAAACGGGGCCTCAATATGGCACCCCTCTCAATCACACGCTAAGTGCCAATAAAACGTGTCCTGCAAAGAAAAAACAATGTACCATTGTGAGAACACTGACTATACGCGCATACACTTACGGCAGAAAGAAAAAATGACAGCAATAAGAAAAAAACATGATAAAAAGAAAGTACAATGAAGGAGTCATCGAATTCGAAGAGACGGCTGTTTCTTCACGCGGCTGCGGCGCGGCTTGCGGTGGAGCGAATTATCTCGAAAATTTGCCTCGTCACCTTATGATTTAAACCTTAATAATTTTTTCGGAACTTGATATTCTTGAGAATTGTAGGTGTGATTCGAAAGAGCTCTGATTGTAGTTTCTAACTGTTCCTGAGGTTGTTCTAAAGATGCACTATTCAGTGAGATTTTTCACGTCGAGTAAACGTCGAGGAATCAAAAATTTTCATGCTGATTTTTGCTGTTTTCAAGATGATAACTTTCTTATTTTTCAATTGTTTGAAAAGATATGATAGGGAAAAGATAGATAGGGAAATCCGCGTCGAGGAAAGGTCGAGGTTTTTTTCTTCACTCAAACCAGGATTCTTTCCTTCCTCATTACTGCTGGTAAATTCATTGAAACCTCTTCGAATGCATTAGGTGCGCATTTCCTTGCTATCGCTGATACAATTGGAGACACTTAGCCCCATTTGATTCCGGTCTAGTATACGCCATGCCGTCGGTCCTCGCTCGGAATTTTGGTCAGTTGAAAGGTGCTGTGTGCGCATGATGAGTTGCTAATAAAAACCGAAGTGTTATCACATCTCCCAGTACCGGATACCACGCCACGTCCGATACTGACACCGACAATCACGACCCCCCTCGGTCTTCCACACTGGCAAATACGACCCCCGTCGGGAATTCCTCGACCGATATTCACCCTGCACTCCATTGAGTTCTCCGATACTCATGATAAGTATGGTGTGCTTATGATACCTTATCAGATCATTTTAGATGTACTTTCGATAAGTGTCGGTGTGTTGTGGAAACACCTTCCATATCTCTACCTGCCATTTCAAGGAAACGGCCCTGGACCACGGGTACGGACACTCTACCCAAGTATAAGGGTGGAAGAGTTCTGGGTTGGTTACCACTTGGAAGCAACTGGGCAGGAAGTGGGCAGAATGCGTGGATTTTGGGGCAGGCAAAGGTCCTTATCAAATGTGCATCCCAGTTGAGCCATTCGCATGTTATCTTATCCTTGTGATAAACAGTTCGGAGAAGTGTTCTCTAGGAATAAGGATAAGATAGCAAGCAGTGCCCCCCCCCCAAACTGGACTTTCACCCAAAATGCTTTTAGTGTGTTTCAACGAGGTCAGTGGTGTAAGATCGGATGATTGCCATAGCTTTGTCTTTCCAAGCAACATTCACCACAAAAATTTACGACTCATTGATTTGCGCATTTCACAACTATACTTCGAAGCAACGCTTGCACATTAATTGCTACGGTCAATTTTCAAACCAAACAACAGCGCTCAAGATGACTGGACTGCCACAGGTGCACTCCATTTCCTTGAAGTATTTTAGATTTGCAAGATTCTAACGGCTTTCCTTCTACAGCCACCCCCCCCCCCCACCTCCGTCTCCTCGTCAACTACGCCAGTTCGAAGACGCAAAGAGGGAAGAGCTGCAAATTGCGTTGTCGTCAAGTGATATGAACGAAAATATTAATTAGGACTTTTGGAATGCTTCTCAAAATTATTCAGTTGCAGGCTATAGAGGAACGTGCACGGGCCTTCGAAATTAAATTCGCCCTTCTGAGCTGTTTTTCCAATGCCAAAGGGAGGTAGTCCCAGACTGCAACACCCTCAGCAAAAGTCAACTCGAAAAGTCATTCATTGGGTGGGATAGAGTAGCCCATGCGTAGCACAGAACCGTTGTCGCGGCTCGAAAACGAGGGACAACGGCGCTACAAAGCAGACTTTGGGCCCTTTATCTTGGCCTTTGGACGAATTGCGTTGGCTGAGTGTTTGTGTGCTCCTGGCTTGATGGCATGAGAACTGCGCCGTGTTTGAAAGAATGCTGTCTGTATTTTGATTTCTTTTACTTAATCCGTTTAATTATGATATTTCTTCGTTTGTATCAGTGCCTGCTAGCAGTTGGCAAATCGGGTAAGGTCGTTTTTGGGGTGCTTGTATTCACCGACATTTTCTCTCGCTGCTGCTGGTTCAAAGCACTGCGAAGCTGTATCCCGATAGAGTAATGTCATGTTTTTCTTAAACTGCTGCAACCGATTCCGGGAGCTGTTCCACGATGGCATCCGCAATGCTTGTCGGTATATACAGAGCGGTTATGAAAACAAGATAACCATTCTAACTGGGAAATCAGGAACAACATTCTCTAAACATGGAGTTTGGAATTTGGTCAAGCTGGTGAGTCCTGGCTGCGAGGTAGCCATCAGGCGTGTTGCGTGTTACTGTCGCAGTGAACCCATGACTCATCCCTACTGGTGCTCGACCAGGGAAACTTTCGTTTATGCGGCAGCAAGAGAAGACTCCCGCAGATGGTCATACGTGCTTCTCGGCCATCGGTCGGTGCATGCCGTTTCCATCCGGGCTTCATTCTGCTGCAGCCGTTTCCATTCAGACGGTGGGCGATGGCGCATTGATTGCGCCCAAGTGTCTGCAACAAGCTCCTGGGAGCAGCGGTCGGATAAACTTCCAATCCATGACGCCAGGGGTCCTGATCAAATTTGAGTGGTGGCCTAGGGTAAAGTTGATTTTAACAGCTCGTATCACCTTTGCCATTGCGACCGAACCAGTAGCTCTGTGCCCGATCAGTAGCAGAGACTGAGTCAAGCACAGCGCTGATCTTCACTAGTGCCTTCCTTGCAACGGCGTCCATTTGAATATCGTAAAGCATAATCGTTCATTTTTATCATTGGTCTATTTCAACTCCTAGTTAGGCGGGGGGGAGTGAAAGTTCCAAAATCTGCAGGCTAATGGTCTAGGTGCACTCTCTAATATACCAACATATTTTGCAGTACTACTGATTTGGATTGAAGAAATTCGAATTTCAACGAAATTCGCACAGGACTTATGCGACAACCCAATATTTACACCTCATAGTTACACTGTCCAGTAGCAGAGATTTCATCACGTACCGGATTGAGCATTTCCTTCATGGAAGAACAGTCCAATCTGAAAAGGTTTCTCAAAGAGATTCACGAACCTCCGACGGCACTGAAGAGTTCTTCAGCAAGCACTCACCAGTAGAATGAGCAGCATTGTGTGAATCGTAACCATTACAGTATACAGTCTTAGCCGAACAGACAGACTTTTATTGAGCTCAGATTCAGGCCAGGTGATAAGCAATCCGATAATCACTAATGCTCTTATCTAAGAAGTCGCCTTCACTCCAAATACATCAAGGACTTTTTGCATGCTGTCATTCTATCAGATAAGCAGTCGAGAGTACAGCTATGAATTTCTTGCACAAGTAGAGTGGGCGGTGTTCTATTCTAAAGTGCAATTGCTCATATCTAAACAATGCAGTGAGCTGATTGTGATGCCCAGCTGACATTCGGAAGTATTTTTACCTCATATATTAGGTAACGGTTATCTTAATGTCGTTTTTCTGAGTATAGAATGTTTTGGAGACAATTACCATAGGAAATCAATTTCTCGGAACATCTTTTTTGCTGACAAATACTACGTAATATGTTGCTTATTGATCCCTATTGTTACTTCACAATTTAACTCTCCCCAATTTTTATCCATTTTCTGAAAATTCCTTGCTCAATTGCGCAAATTCGCATGTCTGTATGCGAATGCCTTCGAAGTCGGCCTGGGAACTACAGCTCTGTCAACCAAACCAACGTTGCTTTTGCTAGAGGTAATACTACCGTTTAGAATGCTCATCGATTTTCCACAGTCTCCTTAGAAGACACTAAAGCTGTTGAAGGAATTCCTGCAATCGTCTTCAAAAAGATGGCCCTGCCCTGTTTAAGCTAGCCGAGAAAGGGCTTCACCAGACATGTGCTGAAATGGTAGGATACGTTAACTGCGATGGATTGGTGATGCACAAAAATTTTCACGAGTTTCTGATGCCGCAAGATCTTCTAATTAATGTGCTCACTTGCTTTTCACGTGTGGTCGAGAAGGGTGGGTTTTTGACCTCATTTTGCAAAAAAGTCTCCGTAAAAGATTGTCCAGGTGGGCTACGTTCTAACTTCTCCATCATGCAATACAAGCCATGCTCTAACTGAATGTCTACTTTTTTGTTCGTGCCTAACTTCTTAGTGAGTAAGAGGGATGATTCGTCAGATAAAGTCAAAACCGACCTTTCTCTCTTTTTTTGACTCCAAAAATTCCGAGCTTCAATCGTGCAAGCTTCCTACTGAAGCTGCTGGATGAGGGGATCCTAGTAAGTCATTCTATGTTTATGCTATTTCACTCATCGGATTCTGAATTAAAATCTTGCAGGTCTAAAACTCTTGGTGAAAAAGCGACATTAAGATATACGGTACCTAATACATATGTAGGTTCGATTACTAAGGAGGGGATTCGTTTATGCCGATGCAGATCTGGCCGATTAACAAGGCATGGCATGCCATGGAACTGCAGCTTCCTTGTCTCTACAAGTGAGCGTGATTGCAAATGAATTCAAAATATCCAGAAGAGAGGTTTATTAGAGATGTAAACAAACCAGCCTGTTTGGCGCATTTCCTGGAGATGTAGACTGACTACAGGAGAGGGATTGGGATCCTCGTGATCGGCACTACTTGAACGCGATCGGTTCGACAGGAGAGTGATGACGGAAGTGGTGCAGCTAAGTCAGTAGCTCCGTCAAAAGGGCTGCTTTGCTTATCTCGGGACTAAGTCTCGGGGAGAAGACGGACCTTCGTTCTCTCTCAGGTCCATCCTCTTTCCAAGGATTAGTCCTGAGGCGATTGGCCCCAAATTGAGACGATTTGAAGGATCGAGTTGAAGTAGTCCGTTGATCGTCGTGGACCCCAACTCCTCCTCAAAATTCAGCATACGGGCACAGCAGAAACGCCAAACGGGCTGGTTTGCTCGCCTCAGAAATGAGCTGCTCAGCAAAAGTAGATCTCCCTGCGCGATTGAGTGTGAACTGTACCGCATTCGAAGGAATGCTGCCTGTATTTTGACGGCTTTTACTCACCTAATCCTTTGAATTCTTATATTTCATTGTTCATATTGGTGCCTGTATATTTACTTGTATTAGTGCATGCGCGAAGGCAGTTGCATTTCTTGCTGGGCTAGCCAGCAAAAAATGTCAGCTAGTTCAGACATCTCGTCCAGCACCCCTGTCCCTTATTTTGGGGGGTCCCGTGTCTTCTTCGTTTCTTTTGTCATTTGCAATCAACTCGTCATCCATAGTTTCATTATCGACCTCTTCTATCCCACCAACTTGACCAGGGGGTGTTGCTTTAAGGCTTATTCCTACGGTAAGCAAACCAGCCCTTTTAGCGGAGCTGTTGCCGTAGCTTCACCACTTCCGCATCACTACCGAGTTCAAGTAGCGCGCCTACCTCAGGAATCCCATCCATCCCAACATTCAGCATACGACCCCAGCAGAAAAGGGATGGTTTACTTACCTACATCTAACACGGATATAATCCTTTCATCAGCATTTCGAACATGCCGAGGTCGGCTGATGTCTCGAAGGTGCTTGAAGAGTGCGCGTGATAGGCAATCACGTTACCCAGCAAAAGGCAGAATTTTCACATACATTGTGGAGAGGTAAGCAAACCAGCCCGTTTGGCGTTTCTGCTGGGACCGTATGCTGAATGTTGGGGGAGGGATAGGACCCCGACGGTCGACGGACTGCTTCGACTCGATCCTTTGAACCACCTCAATATGATGCTTACCTCGGGACTAAGCCTGGGAGACACGGAGGTCCACCGTCTCTCCAAGGCTTAGTCCTAGTAAGCAAAGCAGCCCTTCTGGCGGAGCTGCGGATGTAGCTGCAGCACTTCCGTCATCACTGTCATATCGTACCGAGCAAGTTCAAGAGTCCATCGACTTCGGGGATCCCAGCCCCTCCCCAACATTCAGCATAGCGGCCCAAGCAGGAACGCCAAACGGGCTGGTTAGCTTACCTCCATTGTGGAAGCTTAGCGATATAGAGGTGAAACGAATCATGATTCTGGATTGCGGGCACGGCTGAGTGATATCATGGCTGCGCTAAGAGCAGTCTCGTGCAGGCGTATCTGAATCCAGTAGCATTTTCTCTGCAAAATGCAAATGCCACAATCAAGCGAGTTAGAGGGGATTGTTGTGTTGACCAGACAGTTTGAGGAAGGAAATATTAGGTTGTCCCAAAAGTTCGTGCATATTTTGAGTTCCTTTTTGAGCTTGCTCTATTTCAAGCACATTTATTACCTATCATCATTATATACACCATCACTACCAGTGACTTGTTACCTACATCCAGCTGGGTAATGGTGCTCAACTCCCAAAACGCTGGCAGTTACGAGCTTAAAAAGGCAGTGAGGTCGATTTTCAGGTGCTTGTGGGAATTGTATTTTTTGTCCGCAAGAAGGCGGCTAAGCAAAGGGCAGAATAGACTTACTTCCGGAATAGGCATACTACTGCAGCACGATGGATGAAATAGGACTTTTCAGATGAGCCTCGAGATTTAGAATCGCTTCATTTTCGAAAAGTGTGGTCTTGGGTGCCGTGTAGCGGACACACTTTTTCAAGTTTCAAGGATAGTTGTTCGAGTTTCGCCGTGAGTCTCTGCCGCTGTTCTCCCTACACTTGACTGAATTCATAGCTGTGATAAGGGAGATGTCTCCAGTGGTTTACCCGAGAGCGCTCCAGAGAGACGGAGCACGACCTTGTGGTAAATTTCCTCACTTTTCACCCTCTTCCTTTCGATCCAGCCTCTGGGAATTTGAGGTGTGATTTCATGCAGCATGTGCTTCTCAACTGTTGAAGTGGCTGTGGTAAACCAGTGCGTACATGTGTAGTAGAAAACAAATTGTAGACGGCACTCGAGTCGCACTCCTGTCATCACTGGTCAATTCATGGGGGAAACTTTAGCAAACTTTTACCCTTCTACGGAGGAGCGATAACCTCGGTGAGCTGTGCATCTGAGCAGTAAGGTATAGCGAACACAAAGCAGGTTACACCGGGTGGATTAGCTTCCACGAGAAACCGCAGGCTCTTTTTATCCGACGCCGATGATCTCCTTGAATGAGAGTTCTTCGACCGACTGTAATCTCCTAAGCAGAGAAGATCCATAGATTCTGATACCTTATGGCTGACAACAACAAGGAGATGCACCGCAATGCAGATGTCGCTTCCGGCTTCAATCAGTTTGTGACTCAGTAGAGCTGCTTGAGTCCGAAAAACATGGCTCTTTTCTTTTCTCTCTCCTAACTTGAAGAAGGCGACTAGGGAGGAAATGATTCGCTTATAAGTTACTGCATGTTGCGTCCTCTTCAAAACCTACGTGGACATAATTGAATAGAATTTGCTGAAGGATCTTGTGGCATGAGATCCAAATACGCACGAACTTTTGGGACAGCCCAATATATCGCGTTGTGAAAATAAAAATCTCAAAAGGTGCATCATTCAATTCGCTGGCGCAAAGTTAGATTTGCTTGCATTGTTCGTTTCGCTGGCGCAACGCTCGTTCCTGCGATTCGGAAGGTCTCACATCGCCCTGAGACTGTAGCAATTACGGTAGGCTTCCTTGAACTCGACGGCGATGGCAGTCATATTGTGAGGACGAAGTGAGCAGTGAGGGAGGGCCTGCTCATGTTCAGAGGACATCTGATGACTATCGAAGTGGACTATAGATGATCGTTTTACCATAGAAATATCATCAATAGCTGTACCCTTTG
This sequence comes from Teladorsagia circumcincta, assembly GCA_002352805.1. Taxonomy (NCBI): domain Eukaryota; kingdom Metazoa; phylum Nematoda; class Chromadorea; order Rhabditida; family Trichostrongylidae; genus Teladorsagia; species Teladorsagia circumcincta. Next base: position 29,739 of record KZ347493.1, on the reverse strand, counting down.
CGACGAAAACTTAGCTGATGTGAGTCATTGGCAGAGTGACTCTTTTTTCGGCCCCTGCAATTTTCTCTGCAAAAATGACCTTTTTTTCAGATACTGCCCATGCACATTTCGCACTGATAACAAAAGTTCCCCCTGTTGATGGCGTCAACTAAGGAATGACACCTTTTCTGATTGTTGTCAACACTTCGGAAAATGTCACGTTTTCTTGGGGGCGTCGAACATTTTTCATGCAGTTTTATCTTGTCCAACCGGAAAGACAGCTATCTGCTGATATTCAAAACATGATTACCTCAACATAGTTTCACAAAACCTTTAATCAACAAATTCTATAATAGTCGAAAAATGAAATTAGTTGATAGAAGGTTTCAGGGAGGAAAGAACATTTCAGATAGTAGATTCCAGCTTCTCTCTTCGTAGAACCTCGGCATAGTTATGATATTATG
>KZ347493.1:4351-16031 GCA_002352805.1 Teladorsagia circumcincta | reverse complement strand
ACACACACACACACACACACACACTTAGCCGCTTATATATAGTAGGATAACCAGTCAACTCTTTATCTAGAACTTCGTTAGCGACCGCTTAACGCCTCGAGTTCGTTTTGAGACTGTTGCTTTTAGTTCAGCACCTATTAAATAGGAAATCATTTGCACTTCGAGAATCGTGTCAAATCGTCAGACATGGTCCGACGTTATGCAATTTGAGAGAAACCGCCGATTTTTTTCAAGAATTTCTTTGAAATTCAAATTGCTAAATTTATTTCAAATAGAGTTTCTAGATTTCGAGGCAAATTTGGTGGGCCATTGTGCCCGAGGTTCCATGCCGTGATGCAATCAAACGTTTTAACGATTCTGAATGCACCTCGAAGCCATGGCTCACTTCAGTGGCAGTGGTTAAAGGCAGCCGCCTTACCACTTGACCTCATTTTCGTTTAAAGGTTTTGAGGATATCCTCAGGAACAAGTGTCAGCACGAGGACTTGGATATCATGTTTAAAATCGGTGCTAACGTATTTAGGGGGGGGGGGCTGGCGGGCACAGCGCTCGGCATGCCGTCGTTTCAGCGACATGGAGTGACACATTCCAGACTTTCACAAATGTCGAGAGACTCACCCCATCCGGTGAAACTCGGGTTCGGGGGGGGGGGCACGCGATGGCGCGACGCTCTGTTCGTCTGCTTCTCCAAGGCTTACCAGGAAATGCTTTGAACTTCCCATGGAACTTCGGAAGGAGACCTATATATGCCGATAGAGTCTTCAGCTAAGTACAAATATCGACACTAAAACTGCTACCTGAATTTTCTAGGAAAGTTATGAGCCTTCAAAGTTGGCATTAGAACGTTGATGAGGCAAGCTAATCTGGTGGGATCACGGCCGTCGGGGCTTTGCGATGAAAACGAATGTCATATTCATAATTGGGACCTCCAATTACCTCTAAAGACAATGTCTGTGTGACAGTATTTGAAAGTGTGACAATGATACGCTACCAATAGCTCGCCTCAGTAGCGCTCGCTTGCCAACTTTGAAGTCTCATAACTTCCTACAAAAGTCCAGGTAGCAGTTTTAGTGTCCATATTTATAATCAGTGTTGAAGACTCTATTGAACTTCTCCTTCCAAAGTTCCATGGGAAGTTCAAAGCATTCCCTGGTTAGTCCCAGGACAGTTACTCTTCCGTCATCGCGTGGCAGTTTCGAAATACGCGCCATCGAACTAAGCCTTGGAGAACAGAGGAAAGGAGGTCGCGCAATCGCGTGGCCCCCCGCCCCGAACCCGAGTTTCACCCCCCATCCCTACTCCCCTGAACAGGAAACACTTCTCCTGGCTAGCTCAGTGCGAGGAGATCCGTGCGGCGACTGCAACCTCTCCCCCCCCCCCAGATACCTCAACACCGCTCTGCTCCATAGCCCTTCTTCTTCCCTGCTGCGTAAGCCGAAATTCGAGCAAAATTCATAAATTTATGTTGAACTGAACTGCCGTCAAGTCAGTGATTGGGTCCGCACCCCGCATATCAAACTGCTAATCTTGCGTCTGTTCCTTATATTATGTTTTTTTTTGTTTTCCACAAAACTGGGAGGATATTTTGGAAAGTTTCTTGATAGAGTTCGACAGCAGGAACCTTTGTACTCTCCTTGTTCTTCTTTCAGTAGCTAAGGACAAGTATGCTTTATCTTTTGCGAGGCTGCTATTGTTTTCGTCTTGTCGCACGTCATCACTCCTGTTCTTGTAATGCGGTATTTAGAGGAGATGTGGCCATAAGGAAGGATGTATGGCGGGCGTAAGGAATTGCGCTCTTGGTTTTTTCGTAACTTGTTCGACCGTGGATTTCAAAACTCAACGAAAGCTGCTTCGTCTTTTTCAAGAGGGTAAGTACAGTCTTTTTTCTTTGAATATACGCAGCTTGGAAACTGGTGGTTTGTTGGCTGTCGAAATTGCCTAATGCAATTGTCTTGCCGCCTACAGTTATTCAAATCTATGCTGGGGAGAGTGGGGTGCGTTAACCTTTCACTTCCACTTTAACCCCTCTCCCCACTCCAAAACTTCCTTACTGCAAAAATTAAAACTGTTGCTGGCGACACGGACGGGTGTGGTTCACAACGAAGAAACTGGCTTCACCGCTTTTCAGACGCGAAACTTTTCCAGGGGCCGTAAGGTATGCTCTCCCCGAAAGCTTCCGGGGACGCCATAGTCGAGGAGATCCGAACCGGGGCCCCCAGCCCCGAAGAGCCCCTGTATGGCTAACTCACCTAGGACGCCCCGCGAGCACACCGTACGGCTGCTTTAGGGGATGCCATAGTCGGGGTGACCCGAATGGGGACGTCCCAGCTCCGAACAGGAGAGCATACCTTACGGCCCCAGCTGTGAGAACCCAAGTCCATCCTGGGGCCGTAAGGTATGCTTCCCCGAATGGGGAAGGGACTCCATCTTGGTAAGTTATGCTCCTAGCGAAAGCTCTCGGGGAAAGACCATGCCCACTGGATCGTGTCTCCCCGACTGCATGTGTCACTGTCAGACCGGTTACATGGCCTTTCCTCGAGAGCTTTTGGGGAGAGCACACCTTCCAAGATGGGATCCCCCTCCTGCTCGGGGAACCATACCTCACGGCCGTAGGAGTGGACTTGGTGTTCTTGCAGCGAAAAAAAAACCTGCGTGCGGGAAGCGGTGAAGTCGCATTGTGTCTCAGCGAACACATCCGACACTAACTATGGCACAAAGTCCCCTTCCCTCCTTCCTCTCCCTTTATTTAGTGAACCTTAAACCTTTTTTGTGTGTGGGTGGAAGTCCCGTGTACAGTTCTGTAATTATCGCGAGCTTCGTCTAGAACGGAGTCGAAATGCTTCGCGTGACGAGATTCTGAACTTCTGCAGTTTCCTATGATATTCCTTCTCCTGTTGATAATTCTACAGGGTGGCTAGAAATCACTGTAACAAGAACGCAGAAAGAACACCTCTATTCCCTTAATGTCTGATAAGTGCACCTGGCTGAAGTTACCCCGTAGAGAAACCTCTAGGCACACCAGCAATATAGACCGACTGCACACAAAGCAAATATTGTGCAATATCGGTGCACCATAACTTTACGAAATTCACGACATTAAAGGAGTGTCGGCCCTATTCTCTCATTTCAAAGCAAATGGACTATTTTACACGGTGTCTACTGAAGACGGTGGCTGCAGCAAGTATCGCTGAAGCATCGATGAACAAAGAAAATCCTAGGACAAGCTTGATGTCACCCTACCTACACAACAGGCACGATGCGTTCCCGAGATGACTTCACTCAGGTATAAATGCAGACAGCGCCCAGTCAGAGGAGTGATTTTGTACTTTGTTCAGTAACTTTCCATGAATATATTTTTGGTGTCCACATGTGCCTTCCTGGCCCTGTTCCTTTCCCATGACCACTTTATCTTGTTACCGTAATTTCTGGCCACCCTGTTGTATCGCAAGAGATAACGCAGAACGAGGAAGGAGGAGGCTTGTTACAGAACTCTTTCACCCACAGCGTGATCGTGAATACATGTTCGAAATGCCTTTGTGAATACATTCCGGTTTTGCTTGTTCCTGTTTGCTGACACGGTCGCAATCCTTACACTGGTCTCAGTTATCTTTTATTCAGCAGTATTTTCTCCCGTCAGTCCTTTGAACCTCATCTTGAAAAAGGAATTGTAATACAAACTCCATGTGTTATGATTTCGTATGTTTATTGAGTTCTTTTAAGATTTGCCAACGGCCGCTCCTACCAGAAAAAGCGTGACTACTATGAAGTGCTCGGTGTCAAACGCAACGCTACACAAGAAGAAATAAAGGCTGCCTTCTATGCAAAATCGAAACAGGTATGTTACTAGGTCTCATTGATTTTCTTGACAATTTTCAGTTTTTTGGGAACAATTTAGGATCGTATGGAAGCAATGATGACGATTCATACTTTTCCCTCGGATTAGGCTGGTGTTAGAGTCCGCAATCCGTCGCATATTTCGCTGATTTTCGCCATTTCCGCGAATTGACACGGAAATTTCAAGGCCCATCTATGCTCTGCAAAGTGTTCTCCTATCCCGCCGCCACTTCTGCTTGGTAGTGATGGCTGAATGACGACTGCTCATGATTCTATGACGAAAGCGGGAACGAAGTCGTCATTCATGAGGCCTTCTATGAATTCGTAGACATTGCACATCATGAACAGTCGTCTTTCAATCTTCACTGTCAAGCAGAATTCGCAGCAGGATCAACAGCACCTCGCAGTATTCGTCGCGGCACTTTAAGCCAAGGTTCCGTACAAATTGCGAAAATCAGCAGAACCTGCGACAGATCGTGAACTCTGACACAGCTCATGTGTTTCCACGGGTTCGTGATCATCCGGGTATTAGGTAGAAGAATAATTTGTTTTTTTTTCTCCGAGTCAGGCTAGAACCGCTGTTATGTTATTTTTTTTCTCCGAGTCAGGCTAGAACCGCTGTTATGTTATAAGATTATGTTCATCTTAAGGTATAACCAAATTTCATTTTTTTTGGTTGATTTAGAATTTTCAGTTGCATCCTGACAAAGGGAGCAATGGCAGCGGCGGCAACTCAACAGCTGATTTTGTTGACTTGAAAGAAGCGTATGATGTGTTACGTCGACCAGCTGATAGACGAGCGTACGATATGCGAGGCTTTGAGTATGAGCGGCTAAAATATCAGGATCCGTACTATTATTACAAAAATCGCCAGCGACAGCGACGTTCAGAGTGAGTGTTTCTCTGCACTTAATTTGATGCTTGATGCATAAGTGCAAGTTTTTACATGCTCGGAATTGAAATTTCATGGCACATAAGTATGCTCCATTGCTTGTTTACCACCCAGTACATTGCGGACCGCGCATTCCGTGTTTTTCTTCAGCTTCTGTTCTTTTTTCTTTTAGGTAGTTGATATCGTGCAAATGTGAAATCGTAACGTAGATGTTGTTTTTCACATTCGAAAAGTACAACATCTCAGAAGCGTGAGCATAATGCTGAATAAAATGGCTCTCTCCCATGTGGCCGCGTGATGCACCAGGTCATCGCGTGGTCCGCAGTAGGTTGAACTAACCTCACGATAATCTTCCTCATTCCATTTCTCTCGACGGTCTTCATGGAAATAAATGAATCTAGGATCTCCAATCATAGAAAACCAATGCGAAAGAGGAGAACTGATATTAGTACCAATTAATACTCCTAATATCAACGTTCTTGACTCTCGGTCTGTGTGTCCTATTTTAGCATTGTCCGTGAGAGTAGAGGGAGTATCAGGTACATATCACTTATATAGGTCAACTCGTTCGTACCATATACTTTCGAGTGTCTCTGATTGCTGTAGCTTCCACCCTAGTGATAGTGGTAATGTCAATTAATTGTCCCCCCCCCCCAATCCGACCAACATTGTTCAAAGAGGACCTATTTTTCGCTTCAGAATGCTCACATTAAAGTGCCGAATGCAGCGTGATTTCTTTAAATATCCAAAAGAGGTTACTCAGATTTTGAATTCTTAGTAATCACCAAAACATAATAATATCGATAAAGAACGTCGCCATTGATCACTCCACTATAGTATAAGTATAGATTCCCATCAGCTTACTAATTGACTATAAAATGCTGCTTTTAGCGATTGGTACGGATTCTGGGGAGAAGGTCCTGGTAAAGCAGGAAATGTACGAGACTCAGAGTTCCGACGACAGTCTGAAGATCAATGGCGTTTTATTCTCAAACTGACTGCCATAGGAGTCATTTTGGTCATAGTGTATAACGTAGTATATGTGTGAGTCATTTATTCCTATTTGACAGTCTATGCTACGTAGGACTATAGTTGATAAGTTTAATTTTGCGCTCGGTATGTTTGCCCCTCCATTCTTCGGGCAAAAAGACAAGAAAACTTGAGGCGAAGTTGGAATATCCACCAAAATGGTCCCACCGGAACCCTATTCCAAGTGCCTTGACTAGAGAACTCAAAATGCCAAGTTTTCTGGTCGATGGACTACTTAAACTCGGTCCTCAAGCTGCCTCAGCTCCACGCTCTCGTCTGCGCACTCTCGCTTTATCAGCGGCTAAGGACCACTTTGACCTCACGCATTAAACTTTTGCCACACGCTATTTGGCTCACCCACCTTGGCGTCCCTCCCCCTAGAAGGCTTAGCACTTTGGCGACTATCTTCCTCCTTGGGATTTAGAGCCGAGCCAAGCGCCGTTCTCTAATCGTCAATGCTCTCCGACATTCGTGGTGGGACCATAGAAGAAAGTTCAATTAGTCCATAAACCGATTTTGCGGTGAGACCTCCACACTGGCCCTCTCATTGAGCGACAGGGACGATCAATTTACCATAGTGTGGGACAAAATTTTTAGGGCTTCAGGGAGGTCCTAAAAATTTTGTCCCACACGATCGGTGACTTGATCGTCCCTGTCGCATAGGTCTCACCGTTTTTCATATTCGTGCAGGTCCTTGTAACCTTTCACGCCTACCTGTGCCTGTTCTGTTTGTGCTTATGAGTCAATTTCTATTATTCTAATAGTTGCTTCCGTTTTTTTTGTTGTAGGAAGTGATACTATATCCGGTAAGGTAAGAATAGAGCCGCGGTGATGTAAAAAGGGAGATTCTGCGTATCAAAAAAGGTGTTGAGGGTTCTCGTTTCAGCCTTCCCATTGAAGCTCTCCCTGTATTACTTCGTTCTCACCATGTAGTGATGGTTCTGAAAGGCCTGACCATGTGTCTTCTCTACACTTTTTTTTACTACATTTAATCTTCTACATTATTAATCATACACTTATTATTAGGATGCAATTACGATCTCGCCAGCGCAAAATTGAGCAGCTCGTGGATGAGGATGAAATAGCAAAATCGTTCATGAGGCAACCGGAGCTAAGAGGCACAACAATGGACCGTTTGGAGGTATGACGTTATTCCCTTTTATCTAGTTCTCCTCCCTGTTGGGATTTTTTGGCTCTTTCCTACAAATGTTGTTCTACGATATTGGGAATGCTTTTAATCTATGTGCAAGCTATTGGAGTTATGTTAGATTCAATAGATTCCAATTATAGATGCAAGAACTTGGTCGTATTTTGAAAGGAGATGTAGATGAGGCTTGGCGAAGGAAACAAGAGAGTCTGGTAGGAAAGAATCTTAATGAGATCAGAGAAGAACACAGGTAAGAGTTTAGTTTTTATTGCAAGTAATTCCTTTCTGAGAAATCTTGAGCTGAGCGGTTTGCATGGTTTTCAGGTGGTTTCGAGCTGTCCAGGATGCGGATAGTACTCGTAGAATAAAAGCCGAAAGAGCGGAACGGCGTCGAAAAGAAAGGATTGCCGCTCGTGGAGACGATTCTTAAAACGATCGTAGAGAATAGAAAGGTCATCAACGTGAGGCCACAGTTCAAGTTCTAGGTGTGTACAGTGGCATCAATGCATTTTTATGATTTCTACTATTGCTTGCTGTAGCACACTAGAGGAATCACTGGTTGTCAAGCAAGGGCTACGTTAAGATCATGTTCAAACGCGAAATCGGCCAAACCAATTGCGAACAGTTCTCTGAGAATGAGAAATATTTAAATCAGCATGAGGCTAGGACTGACGATAAGTAATGCTCCTTTGATAATGGCTTTTACTCGTTCTTCGTGCCTCCAATTATGGAGCATATCAGAAGAATGTTTGTAATTTGCCTTTGAGCAGCAGTCGGATATTGAACTGTGTGGGGTGAAACCAAATTTTTAGAAAAGAACTATTTCAATTACATTATTCTTAAGAGCTATGATGCTTCGATTAGTGTCACTTTTTGAGGCCATCGTGGTCCAACATCTGGTAAAAGGTTTTCGAGGGGTGTAATTTCACACGTTATGGGCTGATGTGTTTCGGGCTGCACAACTATCAAAAATGCTGAGCAAATGACTATATCAGTGAATGGTGCAGAGTCGCATTTTTCTTCAAGCCTTAGGCGAGAATGTACTGCGTCTCTCGACAAGCCACTGACGCTAATTTTTTGCGGGATTCCGCTCCGCAACTTTCCGCAAAATCGGCAGCTACGGTGGGGCGGTTTCGTTTTTGACAGGGGCTTTGGGACCTAGAAGCTGATAAAATTTTTCTCAAGATTTCCAGAAAGCTTGTGGTCCGTTGATAGCGTTATCTATGAGGCTACTTCTTTATTTGTTTATTTTTGTGTCATAGAGCATAGTAAATGAGTAAAAATATGCAAGTACAATCCGTTTACTACAGGTTGGTTCGATTCTCCACGCTAGAGGTAACTAGATCGAGTGGATCTTTGAGCGCTTCGCAGTATTTTTGCTCCTAAAAGATTAGAGACGTTTACGTTTTCTCAAAGGCCTGTGCATCCGTGACAAGTCTGAAAGCCTGGCTTAGTTGGATTATGTTTAGACTCGTTTCGGTGTTTTAATTCTCCCCATTTTGTAGATAAGGTATTAATAGTAATGGGTAGGTGCTAAAGTGGTGTAGTTCGAAGGAAAAGAGTAACGTTATGTCTTTAAGACCCAAAGCGAACATATCCAGTTTTCTAGTGCCAGAGAAGATTCAGTTGTCGCTTTCAATTCTGTTATTTTTCTCTGTGAGCTCTTCAAATGAGGTTTGTAGCGTTGTGTTGTTGTACATTTGCATCGTTGTATTTCTATGTGAATTAGTCTGTTTTTAAGCCATGTAAGGAATTTCTGCTAGTCTTTGTACTTGTTGGATACGAGTGATTCCATTACCCTCGAAAACCCCGTAATCATACTAGCCTTTTATTCGTAGCTCACCATATGTATATTTTATTTTACGGGTATATAGTCGAGTAAGGAACTTCCTACTAGTGATTTTTTTCTATCTTGATTGTATTTGTGAGGTATAGTGCCAGGGAATAAACAATTTTTGTGAATCACGTTGAATAGCTTGCAATACTCCAAACCTACTTGGGACATTGTTTTATCTGATGTTCTTTGTCAACGATATATAACCCAAATTCCAATGCTTCAAGGATGACCTCCAGTCGTACACGCGATATGGAGGGCAAAATCGTGCTCATCACTGGATCGACAAGTGGATTGGGTAGGTTTCTCAAGTCAGTGTATATTTTTATTGAAAAAACTTTCCCAGTCTAGCTACTTTTGTGCTTAAAGCAACAGTCTCAGGAGGGTTTGAAAATCTCATGCTAATGATGTGGGATGATGCGCTAGCCCTAGTCAAGCATACACAAATAAAAGCTGAACAGAAAACTCACCTTCAAACGTCGCTAAAACGGGGAGAATCACTGTCGACGGAGGAGGTGCGTACGGGCACTGTACGCACCTCCCCTTTGCCGTCACGGCGAGTGCGAGGTTGGATGCGCAAGTATTTGCGTATTCGTTTCGGGACTCCGGCCTAATTTAGGTCGATCCTTTAAAGCAACTAACGTTTTGCATTGCATCTACTTGGCCTTGCGGAAGTAGTATGGTTAGACTCGGATTGCTCGCAATCACCTGATGACGCATTGCGCCTCAATGGCAATCGCTGGCAAATAGCAAGGCACTTTAGCTACTTGTCAGCAATCGCAGTGGGGCGGGGGCAATTCAGACAGCTCGTCCAGCCCATCCATCTCTTCATTTCTGAGCGTTGAGGGGGTGCCCTCATTTTGAGGTGTCATCGGTCTTTTTCTTCGCCTTTTTGTTCATCATCAGTCAGCTTCCTACCTATCACTTCGTTACCGACCGCATAACTCCTCGAGATCGTCCTGAGATTGTTGCTTCAAGTAGTCTGCTCCCTAAATTGATCTCCTTTGGTACTCTTTCAAGCAACTCCCATATAAGGATGAGACTCCTTCGAGGGTACTCGACAGGGGATATTCCTTATGGGAGAGGGACAGTTGTATGTACTATAGGGTAATAACTATGATTGTTATGTGTAAGGGCAGAGTAAAAATCGGTCAAACATTCACTGAGGATTTTCGCTTATTAAGTCATGCTTTCTCGCGCGTACACCCACTATCGCCACGCGCGAGTCGTCTCGTCGCCTCACGCGTACTTACGCTCATGACGCTTTTCTCACAGAGTATAGAGCTATCGTCGAGGATTTTCTTGAACATCATTCGCCCTGGGGAATTGTAAATTTTCACCATCTTTGGGTACACTCCACCCTTATCTCCAACAACATTATGAAAAAAAAAACGGAGAGACGAAATGAGGAGTGAAGGGAATGGCTGGAAAAGGGGCATGTTCTCGATGCGCGTTTTTTTTTGTTGCAAGACACAGGGCAGTCGCGATCGTTCCATTTCAAGGCGGAACTTACGATGAAAGAGCAATCCATTCCAGATTAACCCCCACCCCACCGGTGGCTGACATTGTCGCGAATGGGATAAGGTAGGGATGGTGAGTAGTAGTCAAAAGGAAGAAAAACCATGAAAAACGGCTCAGAACTCGAGAAATGGGACCCCTTTTTTTCGCCTTGATCTCGGCATTGATGCGACTCCCGTCGTTGTGTCCTACTGCGCTCTCTCTGCTATCTTATCACTGCCACGTATGGACCTGCGGCAAGTGATTAGATTATCGATGGGCGGGGATTGCCGGACTCGCCAAGATGGAGCCTCACCGAGATCAAATCTTCCGCTGCCGGTTGCATGGCAGCGGAATTGGTAGCTCGCTCTATTCCTTATTTTCTTCCTATTCCCACGAAAATATCAATAAAAAAGAGTACTAAAATTAATTACAAACCTAAAGGGTTGAAAAATTATATGTTTCACTGGGCACAACCACATCAAAGTTACTTTTGGCATCTACTATAGAGAAAGTGATTAATATTCCCTTTTTCATTACCATTACACGTTTTTTGATCGGGATTTTACCAGCACATCATCGACTACCTTCTAGGCATTGGATCTTGGTGAAATGGGTTCCTATCACTGTCGCTTTTCGATGTTGTTCTACAAAATTCACAGGTCCGAGGTGTGGCGGCCGTGCTAACAAAATTGACCTCGTCCCACGTGGCCAAGAAAGCCAAAACACGCGCTGTCGTCAATGTGTTAAAATACCTATAGTGGTTACAAACTCGTCATCGTCCTTCCAGCGGGGTCCTCAATTCTCGAACGATAACGAGTGTAAAGTCAAGATAATATCAAGCGGTATTTGACCGCTGAAGTCACCATTCCTAGCGAGAAGTTCTCGTTCGGGTCATACAACTTCAACCGCCAACGGTGAACTGCCACTGTGCCAACTGAGTGCTTTCAGGCCTTCATACAGCGAAAAATCTCTTCACAAGGGGTGCAACAGTTATCCTGACATGCCGTGATGAGGTGCGTGGACGAGCCGCTCTTGAGGCCATACAGTCGCAGTTAGACAATAGCAATGAGTCATCAGAAGGACGACTATATCTTTTTACTGTGAGTATTTGGACAGCTTTCTGGTAAATAAAGAACAGTAACCCTCTGAATAGCCACTAGAAAATTCATTATTTCAGCTGGATTTGGCATGTTATCAATCAATTCTGAATTTCTGCAATGAAATAAAGCAACATTTTGACCGTCTTGATGTACTCATTAACAATGCTGGTGTAATGGGACTTGCATTCGAGGTATGTTTGGCGATCGTATTCACTTGTGGATCTTTCCATATTTGGAGAAAGCTTTATGTTTGGCTGGTTTTGACTAGTCGCCTAAATTTGCCTCTTAACAAACGAGTAGAAGAGTGGCGAGAAGCGATTTTAAAAGTTGCTTGATGTTGCTCTA
>KZ347491.1:8464-24746 GCA_002352805.1 Teladorsagia circumcincta | reverse complement strand
ATCCAGATGGCTTCATCTGCGTCTCGTTATTCGGAAAGCGACAGCCGGCTCGTGACCATGGCTGGTCATCACCCCGTTCGCGGTTCGTGACAGTGTTGACGGTTCCAGAGCTATCTTATAAAGGGCCCAATGACAAAATAAAAATGCTAACGAGTAAAAAAGATCTCTACAAGGTTATTTTTCCATGATCAATAGCAGGAACTCTCTAACGGATCTCGGCGCTTTCATATCATTTCGTTTCTCCCTGTCTGTACGGGGTTCTTCCCTGGGTAAACAAACTCGCCGCCCAACTAGCCAGAACCGTCAACACTGTCACGAACCGCGAACGGGGTGATGACCAGCCATGGTCACGAGCCGGCTGTCGCTTTCCGAATAACGAGACGCAGATGAAGCCATCTGGATTGTAACAGACCATTAGAGCTGTCTGCAGCTCAAACACTACCTTTCACTCCTTCACTAAACTACGAATTTCAACTCGCAGTTTGACCATGAAATGCCGTCGTGAGGTAGCCCGACCCATTTGAACTCACTGGCTACACATCAGCTCGCGAGCCGTCGCGTCGCGGCTCGTGCTGATGTCGTGTTGTCGGATCGCCGTTCTCCCAGAACGTCCTTCCAAGCCCTCGTTCTATTCCTCATCCTGTTTTATTCGTATAAAGTTCAATCTCGGTTCCGTATTGAGTTTGTTGCATGCACCTTTCGATTACTTCAAAAACAGGCTCGATTTGACGTCGTGAAAGGTTTTGTTGAGACTGTGGCATTATTACACATTTGTAATTTATATTTGTATTGCGTAATGTTTTTTGTTAGTATCCGAGACCTTCGTAGCCAGTTCTCTCAGCCAATTCTCGTCGACAGCGTGTTGTCATAGTTGCATCCTCTGAACTTTTATCGATATTCCGACTAGGAAATCAAACGTGGGAACGTGCGCTTCGTCCTTGATTCGTATCGTTTTCGTTTCATAATTCTGAAACAGATTTTCTTTTGCTCAGCGATTGTCCTAGTGCTTTGAGAAACATCAATCGATTTCTATTGATTTGGTCGTGTGCGTACTATTGAATGCCATGTTATTTTCAGGTGATGAATCAATTCCGCACAGGCGGAGGGCCGCAGCGGGAAATGTTTGCGGCGGCCGAAGACATTGCCGACGATGTAAGTAAGCGTTTTTTATTTCATTCTCATAAGGGGGCAGGTTGCACGACAGTTCGCGCCGCTTACGGTAATTCCAATTTTGCAGGGGGAGGAAATCCCCGGCGTGCGCAATGTGTATTCGCTTCCGGTTCTCACTCACCCAGGAGCTTCTTCCCTGCACAAGATTTGAATTACTGTAGGCAGTGGAACAAATTGTCGCACCACATTTCCCTCCCCCCTTACTGGAACAGACCTTTTTTTTCAGTCATTTTCAATGTGTTCGAAACGTCCTATTTGTTTCTGTTAAGCAAATAGAAAGTGTGGTGGTGGACGTTACAACTTCCCGTGGAGCGCTTCCCATTTCCAACAACAAAGCTTCCCATACCACTCCCTCCAGAAGGTAGTACCATTGACTTGTGCACCAGGGGTCGCATTCAACCTCCCCGACGGGGTTGGTGGACTAAACCGTTAAATTTCCTCTGCCTTCCCAACTGGGATTGTCCTGATGAAGGGCTTACTTAGTGTATTTATGTAGGACAAAGTAACCATGCACTGAAAATGAAGGAACTATGTCTTTAAAACAAATAATTTTGAAGGGATTTTCGTCCCCAACCCTTTAGGGGGGAATGATTCCGGCCCCAGCTGAGCCCTCCATGTGGGGTTAGCGGAAGGGGGCGCAGGACTCGGTTAGACTCTGAAGTTTTTTTTTGAATATCCATTAGATTCTCTTGAGGAAAATTGAGATTTCTCGGAGTTTTTCTTGCTTTGGTTGCACTTTTTCTCCGGCCCTCCCCTCCACCCCCCCCCCCGCTTCCACTCCTCCAACGGTGATTTTGAAGAAATATGGTGTAACTCCACCCAAGATAAAAGAGCCTCCGTCATTCGTTTTGTCCCATTTGCGTCATAATTGCCCTCCTGCTCCTGTTCTGGCAACATGGACAACATGGTTCTGAAGTCCTCTGTGCTCTCAACCCTTATTGCATCTACATAGGGAAGTCCCTCACAGGCACAGTAAAGAGGGAGGATGTGGCTATCTAGTACAAGCAGAAAGCTAGCAAATTTGTACATTGGTGTCTCTAGAGGTGTTATTCTTGTTATTTTGCTTGCTTTGTTTTGATTGTAATTCTTGAGAATGCCTTTGAGAGGAAGTGCCCGCCTACGAGAATGGCATCCGTTGAAGCCTAAAAATCAACATCACCTGTTCCATTCCTGATTAATGTTCTATACCTTCTTAATTTTGTGCCTTGTGATAGCATTTCGCTGTAGTGTTTTACACTGCTCTCTGAAGCCTTATTGGAACCTTCCGCTCGTATAAGATTCCGTGGGCTATCATCTCTGCAATGTTCGGCTTTGTAATAGTTTTCTGAGATTCGCATTCTGTGGCAAAGATAACGGTGACGAGCATTTTAACACTAGTTTACAAATGGTATCACCTGTTGCATTTTAGTACAACGCAGTGCCGGTGGTACTGGCATGAGCGGTTTGCTTATTTGTTTTGCTTTAAATCTTTTTCTTTTTATTGATTACAGCCAGACATGTTCGATTAAAGGAGAGGGTATTGTGAGGGCTCAAGCCTGATGCAGTCGTGATAATTTCATGCAGTTACATCAGTTGAGGGCTAGATGATGTATTAGGCCTATAACACATTCTCACACATATCGATTGTAGGTGTTGCGCCGTACCAGGCATATCCTCCCGCATGTGGCGCGACTCTGCCTCGTGTCGACGTTCCTCGAAGATGGTATCAGGATGTGGTTTCAGTGGGACGATCAAAGGCAGTTTATGCAGGTTTCATTTGTTTACTTGGCTCGTATGAGTGTGCACTGGTCGGGTCTGACTTTCAGTAGAAGAGAATTAAGGTCAGAGGAATATTAATGTGGCCACCGAAAGAATCATGGGGCACGGATTCAGGCGAGAGCCGTATCGGCCAGATCATGTCTTATTCAGGTTGTTATTGTTAGGACATTGTTGTGCGGACTGAGCCTAGGGGAAGCGGAGGAACTTTGGGCAAGTTGAAAATTGCACATCCATAACCACTGGACCCCTATGGCTTTTCGTTAGTTTCGTGAACCACGAGTCCCCTCTCAAGTACACCATCGCATCGTTCTCCGCCCCACTTTAAGTTTAGGTCTGGTATCTAGGGGCATCACCGCTGTCTCTCCAGGTACTTCCTCAACCTATCATACGCTTTGCCTACTGATAAACCTATAGTGTTTCAGACTCTAGTATGAGACTCCTTCACAATAGAGATATGATAAACAATAGGAAAGGTGTCGGAGATGCGCTTCTTATGGCAATTTCAACCTATCTTTTTCATAGCGAGAATTGTTCCTTCTCAGTTTCCCCATAGCAGGGCTATAATCCGTGATCTTGTGACATTGTAATTTCTGGCTTCTTGTCTGGAACGGTTTTCCATATTACTTACGTCTTCCTAATTATCGGCTCCCCTTTTAATTACTGCGTAGTTCATACTTAGTGGCTGTTGCAAAACTTGGTTGGATTTCAATGAGAAAGCGGTGTTCTTTCTCTATCCGTTCCTCCTTGTCATTTCACTTCGTGACATCCCTATAAGAAACATGACTTTCAGCACAAGCCATTGATAAAATAATGGCAATTGCTCACTCATTTCGATGACACCGGTAAACTTGATTTTTAGGAATCATGGTCGTGCGGATGGTTCCTGGCGACTTTGTTCGTCATTTACAACTTTTTCGGCCAATTCTTACCTGTGATTATGATCATGTTGCGGAAAAAAGTAGGCGTTGACTCGCACTCATTTCAAAATTTGAAATTCATTCATTGAAACAAGTATAATGAAGTTTTAGGTAACGATTGCCTGTGCGATACTCGGATCGATTGTGCTGCTCCAAACCGTTGCTTACCACATTCTATGGGATCTTAAATTTCTCGCAAGGTGTGCTAAACTGCGTCCCTTGTCATTTGTATATGTTTTTAATTTATTAGTCATTAGTCAGTCTTACAAATTAATCTTTTGAAGACTCGAGAAGTTTCATTTTCAAACTAGTTGTTTTGTAACGCTATGAAGCTACAAAACTTACAACAGTTCGATCTTCCGGTTGTAAAGACTCAAACGCTGCATATAGTCAGAATGGTGACGCTCATGCCGTTGTAGTGTCTTGGGGGGAGGGGACATTAAAGTGAATGAGCCACGTGTTTTGTCAGGGAAGGAAAAGGATTCCGGGGGAAGGATGTGAGCAATTTGTGTTCTCCCTGGCGTTTCTCCCCTATTTAGGACTTAATCTTAGTGTTAGCTACCATCGACCCTGTTTTTAATGTCTGCTCTCTCTCCCAAGACCATGAGCTTCTAAATGCTCACATCCCCGCCCCCCTCCCCCTCCATGAGCCCGCCACTCCTAGCATTCTGATTTCAAAACGCTCGCGAACCCTGCAAACATAAGAAATTCGAACACTCAACTTATATCGTACTGTTAGAATATTGTCGAGGGCTCAATTTAGTATGTTTGCTGACCTGATAGGCTCAGCGTGATGGTGAATTACTCTCTAATCTTTAGCGATTTCTGCGCCTTTGACGATGGCGAAGATGTCGAAACGTTAGCATAAATGATCGTTCCCTCCAAAAACGGCTGGATGGAAGCATAAGAAACTCATTCCTAAGGTGCTTCAAAGGAATTGTGTTTGCGTAGCGAGGAACGAGCGTGCAGACTATTTCTGTTTGTTTATATAGCTGTTTTCAAATGCGTCAAAAAATTTCTCTCGGTGATCAGCTGTGTCAATAGTTGCACTGAAAACGATTGCCTAGTAAATGGATTGCATTTATAAGTCTGTAAAGTGCACTTGATTGTAGAGCGGCTCTACGAATTTTTGGGGAGATTTTCGAAGTGTTTTGCTTATTGTTCGTCATTTTTGTGACAATTAGGGGTATCATTCAATTTTTTCCAAAGGTTCTTATGCTTTTTATGGATTTCAGAAATGTCGCCGTCGGTGGCGGACTTGTGTTGCTTTTGGCCGAAACCCAAGAGGAAAAGGCGTCACTATTCGCTGGAGTGCCAACCATGGGAGATACTAACAAACCAAAATCTTACATGCTACTAGCGGGACGAGTTTTACTGATATTCATGTTTACCTCGCTGCTTCATTTTGAAATGAGTTTCCTGCAGGTAATTTTTTTCAAATTATTACTTTGTTTTTTGGATTATGGGCTCAGTTGTACATGGGATGAATGGATCAGCTTTTTTGTTTTGAAGGAAGCCACTTACTTCATCTAGGTGATTGAAATTGTTGTCGGATTCGCACTTATTATGCTTGTATGCGTTGGCTATAAGACGAAGCTGTCCGCCATGCTGCTCGTTGTCTGGTTGTTTGGCCTCAATCTGTGGCTCAACGCTTGGTGAGTTTTGCTTCTTAGCCGTTCATATTTTTCGGTGCTCTTTTTTACGGTTTGCTTTCTCAGGTGGAATGTACCTGCTGATCGATTCTATCGTGATTTCATGAAGTACGATTTCTTCCAGACAATGTCGGTTATCGGAGGTGCGTCGTTTAAAAAATCTCGTTTCTGTTGAAGATACCATGACAAAATGGTAGCCCAATCACCATCACTATTTTAAATTATTATTTGAACGTACTCGCTTTGAGTCGATTGATTCAAAACTGCTGAATGGACACAAAGCGAGTGCGTTCAAAATAATGGATGAGAGTAATGGTGGTGGTAGAGCTACTCAAATTAGAAATGATGGAGCTTAAAGGGCTCACCTGATTCCACGCGTCTCATTATTTCAAAAGTGGTGCTCTCCGACTGGTGCCAATAACCGTAGCCCACTCTACGTCATGTTTAGTGGTACAGGGGAATGTATAGCGAGTTCAAAGACGAACTCTGTCAGTATTATTGAAGCATATTTTTTTCACATTCAGGCCTGCTACTAGTCATCGCCTATGGCCCTGGTGGTGTTTCTGTAGACGACTACAAGAAGAGATGGTAAAGCAGTGGTCATATGGAGCAGAGCGTTTTAATTTCAATACGTATGAAAGAGACAAGCAGGCAAATCGGTTTTATCCTCTATCTTTCGTAACCATCTCTTCCCGTGGTTGTCCTAGTGAATATTTGAGTGCTTGCTATGATTTTATAATTTATTTCATTAATGTTTTTTGTTGCATTTGGGTCAATTAAACGCTCGGTTAAGCGCCGAGTATTCTTGTTGAAGAAAAGGAAAATAAATATTTATGTTAGGAAGCTGGCATGGCTTTCAGTTGTCAAGTCTGTGCTTCGTACCAACTAACGTAATCATAGTTTTATTAGGGAGAGGTGTGTTGTGCCCTTCTTTCGCTTTCAGGTGTGCTGTTTTTCATTGCTGTTACGAAAATATAATTTGTTATCACCGTTGTCTTCTTCTCTCCATTTGATTGTTTACCAAACAGAAACTTAAAGGTGCGTGTTAAAGGTGGTTGAACAAGTTATTATGCCTTTGCTGTTCGGTTTCAGTCAGCTTTTTTCAACGTTACCCTGAGGTATGCAGTTAGTAAACCGATAATACGTCGTGAAGTTGGGCAGGCTCGCACGTGCGATAAGAGCGATAAATCGGCTTATTCTTTCCTCATCTTTCGACTCTCTTAGAATTAGCTGCCACGCTCAGGCCATTGCTACACGTTCAAAAAGAAGATCATACAAGAATCGTTTAGTTTTCGTTCGTTTCTTCCTTTTCCTAGTTAGCGGTGACTTTTTTGGCTAATCGTTATCTAATTCAATGTCTCTCTCATCCAGTAGGATGTAAAGACTCACCCCAGGGCAAGTTTTTTTCTAATTGCGCGTGAGGGATGGCATCCATAGATCGGATGTGTGCATGCAGTACCTCTTGCCACTGGTGCACTTCTGCCTTTTTTCATATTCATTATTTAAAGCAAGTATGCAATGATCGAGCCAACAGAACTCGTTCACTCCCTTCTTATTTGATAGAAAACACGAAAACGCTCTCGTTTTCATTAACGTGACACACGGGGAGAATCAGATAAGGAGAGGGGGAGAGAAAGCGCAGGAAGACGGGAACGTCAAGACGCGGACGGATTCCATTTCGATGATTAATTTCACGCTCAGACACGTCTCAGCAATTGCAGACACTAAAGATGATTTGCAAGATTAACCTATTCGAAACGAACGGCACCACTTTCTACTAATGACCTTGTGTATGGTTCCTCGCTATGGTGTGCGTTCTCTCATGGAAGTGGAATAGCATCCCAACGCCGCACCTAGGACAATTTCTCTTCTCACATGCCTAGAAATGAGTTGCAGGGCCCTACTATAACCCTTATAGGTATACCCACAGCCAGGTTTACCGAGTTTCTAATTCGTGCTCGTCCGAATCCTTAATCACTCCGCACTCTTGTCCGTCAACTGCGGGCCATAGCATGGATTGCAAGTGGTTGCGTAAGTGATCACAGTACAAAGTTAAAAGTTGCGAAAACCTGTTTTTCTTTATAGCAGAAAGGCTTCGTAGGAACTGAATTGATGTTTGGTTATTGCCAAAGTATTTGACCTTTTACCTTACACAGTTTTGTCAGGTTTAATATTAGTCAATAAATGCCGCGTTCCTTTTGAGCGAGTTCAGATCCAATTGTTCGCCATAACTAAAGGAAAAACTTCAACGGTGGAATTTGTTTCAACTGCAGACGCGGTAAGGGAGGAGCGGAAGGGGGGGGGGGAGGGGGTGGAGAGGAACATTTCAGCTTGGCCGTTTAGCTTAGCATCCACAAATATACTACGTGATACCTCCTGATCTGCTCTCAGCTCAAGTTTAATAAGTTTGAATAAT
The DNA here is from genome assembly GCA_002352805.1 of Teladorsagia circumcincta. Lineage (NCBI taxonomy): Eukaryota > Metazoa > Nematoda > Chromadorea > Rhabditida > Trichostrongylidae > Teladorsagia > Teladorsagia circumcincta. The sequence continues at coordinate 16,833 of KZ347491.1, read as the reverse complement.
TGAGCATAGTGTAGTGTCGAAAAAATGCGACGCTCATGTCCCTATAGAGACATTCAAAGCAGCAGGGCATTTAGAAGCCGCTGGAAGGTGACGCAAGTGCTAAACCCAGGAGTGAGACGAGAAAAGCCAGGAAGAATAAAAATTGCTCATAACCTCCCCCTAGACCACTTTCCCTTCCTAAGACTTAGTCCCTAATACTAAAAGCAACTTTCTCAAAAGTCCCCCCACCCCCTCCTTCCCCAACGGAATGAGTGCCAAAATTACTATCCTTCTACTATTGAAGTCATTTGCTACCAGTTACCCACTCAAGAGTGCTCTCTCATTACCACATTTTGTGGGAATAACTGCTTTTGTTAAGGTAATCGCTGATGAAGTAACTCAGATCAATAGTCAATGTAGAACATCATATTTGATTAGAGCTAGAACACCGAATAAAGATCGAGAAATCCATTGGGCCAGTTAGCATTTATAGTTCCGTGTTTTGTAGTCAAAACGCTACGTACTCGTCAAAACAAAACAACGAGTAACTTGAAAAGATAATCTCTTACTCAATATCTCGGTGCATCACACGAAAACACATTTTTTACACAAGACACTGGAATCATCGCAACATATAAAATCTATCGGTAAAACTCTCAAATAGAATCTGTTAAAACAATCATCTCAAACACTACCTACATCGTTACCTATGTCATAACTTACCAGTCAAAAATATGTAGTTCATCCATGATCGTATTGCTGTTACCAGCTTGAAGCAAAATGTCAAATTAATAGAAAGGCAGTACCTAGTAGCAAATGTAATACGGTTATCACAGAATTGAAAGGAAATCAAGTTGTACAGCACAAGCGTGCGACACCGGCTCACTTTCGTAAAAAGTCGGGGTTCCGCTCTTGAAGTTCTCCTGGAAAGTGATCATCACAGCATAGTGTTTAATTTATAGAAGGAGGCGCAATAAGTGGGGACTGATGGTGGCGGACGGTCACTGCCTCTATCAAAAAGGAGAGGTTTCGAGTAGCACATGAGAACTTAGTACAAGAACGAGACTCGTAGTCATAGAACCAAAAAACGAAGCAGCAGTTGGATAAAACGATGAGCATCTACCTTGGAGCCCCTAAAGAGTCCATTCCGTTATGAAGTCTACTTCAGGTAAATTTCAGAAGTTTTACTATCTGAAAACGCAAAAAAAAACACATACTCTCCATTTCGGAAAACGAGGGAGTGTCTAGTGCAGAAAATACACCACAATAGACGACGGCAGGGTAAAGAGCCACGTTTCCTCGGCCGTCGTCACTTGTGGTGTATTGACTGCACTCGACGCTCTTCTCTTTCCATAAATAGGGCATTCATCACCTACACGTGAAGCAGTAAAAAGCAACTTCAAGTGGATACCTTTATATAATTCTTAACGTCATCGACATTCTCTTTTCGGACCAGCGTCACCGTGCAGCCACCAAACCCTCCACCTGTCATTCTCGATCCAAAAACGCCTTCACATGATAACGCCATGGAGACTAACTCGTCAATTTCTGGGCACGACACACGATATTTGTCTCTGAAAAAAGTTTCTCTCTGAACAATCAAACGAGTAGCAGACAATGCACATACTTCAGGGAATAGTGACTTTCGCACATGAAACGACCAAAATGGGTGATGTCGTTATCAAGCAACGCTTCGCTAGCTTTGACAGTTCGATCAATCTCATCAACCTGGAACGATAAGGAAGAAATTTTCTGGAAACTTTTCCATAGAATCGCAGTAGAAATCAAAACCCACGACGTGATGAGCACAATCGATCGTGGTGGCATTGAGGAGAGGCGATTTTTCTCGTATAATTTCATGGGTTACATCACGCCATGAGCTGACGCCAAACCTGAAAATGAACATCCGTCACTAATATGAACCTCAGCTAAGAAAAAAAAAACGTGATCTCCAGAAACCTTTACGGGCTCTTGCGTTAACGACATATCATCTTCGTCAAGGATTTATGCAATTTTTCTCTTGGAAATTCATATTGACTGGTACACTGAGGAGACAAACGCGCAACCACACACGTAGAAACGATTTAGTGATCCTAATTAATGACAAAACTCGCGATAGCCTGATATCCTCAGTTGAGAAGAATCACGCGACACGTCGGGAGTACGGTATGCCTGAATTCCGCTGAACACTTTTTGCACCTTATAAGTTATTGATAGGGCGCTTTCTGCAGCGAAAGGACCATACTTCGTCTATTGGACCTTCATCTACCCACCTCGCTATCCTTCTCTTTCATTAACATCATTTTTTGAAGAAGATCTGTCTTATTCTGGCATTTTATCAATGCAGGCGCTGAGGTCAAGCTGACTTACTCGGTCTTTACTTATGGAGCACATTTTTTCGTGAGAAATTCGGAATAGTTGGTCATTATGCCGCAAACGGATTACTTACAGCTTTGGAGAATGTTTTGAGAGGAGCCTACACTTTAAACCCAAGGAGCACAGCGCGTGGCTCATGATGTCCCCATATCGTCTGTTTATAGAAAAAAAAACTCATAACCAGGTGGATAAAAGGCTTTTTAATGCATAACGTAACTGTGGAATGAAGGCGCGGTAACTTTTCTCCTTTCTGGCGAAAAGGTAGTTCTGTCCTACGAAAATTGTTCTTTCGTTAATTGTAGATGAGCATCCTATCTAACTCTACTGCTGCAATTATATCCCGAAAATTCTGACATAAATGACGTCACAGAAACACTTACACTTTCAGAGCTTCATCAACCATTTTTCGCCGCATCGCATATTCACCATCGGCATTAGTGTGATGAATTCCGCTGTTCGTGATAAGAAACATGGTATCGTGGGCTATGCTCATTGGTATCAACTCGTAGGTTAATTGTCTGAAAGACCTTCAATTTGAACATACACATAGTTGAAGTAAGATCAGAGTTTCTTAGCATCAATGTTTGTTGAGAAATCTTTAAACTCAACTGAAATAGAACTCCCAGACACAACGAAAGACGATGTTTCGGTGCACAAATCTTTCCTTTGAAGCCTATGTCTTTGTTTTGAGACATGCACTTGAAGCATGAAGGGATTGGATACTTTTATAAACTTTATAAACCTCAAGAGCGATTTGTGGCACGAAACACCATCGCACATCAAAGAGCTTAACTTCAACCGAAAGAAAGTAACCTTGACACATGTTACTGGTAAAACAATTACTGAAAAAGCTAGGAACTCGAGTATCCTCCATGGGAAGAAATGAAAGCAGGGTCAATCATCCGTTGCGCGGCTCACAAAAAAAGTTTTTGAGTTTCTTCGGAGGGGCTACATGCGGGCGACGGACGTTTTGGAGGGGAAAGAGCGGATCAGGCTCCTTCGATTGGTCTCAGAATCAAAACCATAGAACAGCCATGATAGTGGGAGCGGTGGTAGAGGAGGTGGAAGGGGTCGCATCGAGGAAATCCTCCAAGGCTGTTAGTGGAGATGGGGGTATCGAGACCCCCTTAAAAGAATGGACCGTAATTTTTGAGATTCGAACATTGGGCGGATAACCCTGAGCGGAGGCATCTGTATTAAAATCCACACAATAATCGAGAGCAATCGCACCTGCAGTCTATCCGTATGGCATGGCCATGTTCAGCGAGAGCAATAACAAATTGGTCCATTATTCCACATGGTACGTCGGCAAATTCGTGCTCAGCACGACAACAGAGCTGAGCACTCACCACTCCACATGGAAGTGGATCTAAACTCGTCGTCTACAAAGGCAAAGAAAGTAAAGACACCGCCATTCACGGTAAAATTGCAACGTACTCGGCAGGAATTGTGAGATGAGGTAGTAAGAAGCAAGTTCCAACGCAGCAGAACTGCTGAGCCCACCTCCCATGGGAATTGTTGAGTGAATCACGAGATCAAAGCACAGATCGCAGTGGGTCAACGCGAGAATGCCTTGAACGTAGCGACCCCATGCCGCAGCCTGAATGATCGGTATTTAATCCTTCATGGTAAAAAAAAACACAAATAACTAACTCCAGTGCGAACACAAATAACTAACTCCAGGATGAACTTTATCGTACGGTTGATACACAAGTATAGGGTCAGAGAACTGTGACGAGAAGATATTAGTGAAACCTCGCCGTTGATCACTTGCTAACCGTCCCAGAACAGCTGTGTAGAGTGGTATGGCCTGCAATCGAAAACTTCAACGCTCCGAAAAAACAAACCACTAAAATTTTGAAACATGTGCCAGCCTGACCAACTATCTAACTGGGTCTAATTCATTCATGAAGTAAAAGCGCCTCCACATACTCCATCATGCAATTCGATTCAAGGGTCTCATCCGGTAAGATGGGGCACTGCGGTGCACAGTCTGCTCTAATGCCACTCTGGCTCAATGAGATCCTCACAGTTACAAGCTGTCATCAGCTTTACTTCTATATTTATTTTGCATAATGTATGTGTTCTGGTGCTGGATGACGAAAACATCCTTAAAAAGTAATAATCACGTAGTAAGCAGCGAGGACCAGACCTAGAAGAAGGGAAGAAGACCCTTCCCCGGGAAAACGGGGATTACCACGGACGCAGGGTCTCCCTCCCTTCTGAGGTCTAGCCCTGAACGTCTACAATAAAAGAAGATGCTTGTGATGATTTTGAAGATTTTCAAGGGCCTCAAATAGCACTGCCCCTCCTAACCAGATGGAACCCCGATTCAAAGCTCGACACTATAATGCATGCATCGCAGCTTCGGCTCTATTTCATAAAACTAGCGACCTTAACGGTTTAAGGCTGATACTTGCAGTGATTTAGCGATTAAAGCTCTACGAAACTTGATTTTGTAAAACATCCCTTAGCATGACATTGAACAGTGAACCGTATACGCAAATCGCGTGTAGGGTAAAGGGTTAGTTCACTTAGCAGTTCCTTGCCCCCCTGCAGACAAAAACCCTTATCTTCTAGCTTACAACTTCCTCTTCGACATCCACTCTTACTGGGATAAGGGGAAATGTTTGTGTACGCCTAGGGTGCTCTGCCCCCAGGTGATCCCTACCCTTGCTGCAAAAGTGCATTGGATTACTTAAAGATGTTATTTCATTAAAAAGGTTATCTAAAAAAATCGCTCACCTACCATTGGAAGAACGAAGCCGTCGCAATAGTCGACATGATCTCCGATCAAATTTACTCGTCCAGGGGCAACTGCAGCCTTCAGCTCCTTAAATATGATAATTGCTACGCCCATCAATAAAAATTTCTCCCGGTCAGTATTCTGCTGAACTAAAAGTAATACACACAACATGGGTTTGGAAACGAACCGTAACAATTATTTTGTTTAATGGTTTTTCTCTTAATTAGGGTAACGAGCACTTCAGTAAATTGAAGAACGGCGCCCATGTCGTTGGGGGGGGGGAGGGGGACATTCAATCTAGTGGAACTATTCCTGTGCTTGGGACTGAGCCTTTGGCAAAGGGAACGGGTTCTGGGAGAGGATTGAGCACTATGTGTACTCCTCAATGTTTCTCCTCTCGTGGGCTTAGTCCTATCGTCCCCTTTCACCGGCCCTGATGTGATGTCCCCCCCCCCCAAAGAGATGAGGGCCTTGAAAAACTTCAAAAGACTATCTACGGCTGAAAAAAATGTTAGGCATTGAGGCAATCTGGCAACGACGGCTCACCCACTCAAGAGTAAATTAGCTGCTCAGCTCGTGCTTTGTCTATTTTGTCATAGTACTCAGCATCCTTACGCAACCCGAGGTAGAATGAAGTACTATTCATATTGGACTTTATGCGGTAGCATGACAAGAACTTAGAGGCGATTTCGCAGGTCGTCCAATAGTAACGATCGTAACGATTGCACGGCATCGGCATTAGATAAGTTTCGATCATCGGATGTATTGGACGATCGGACGATCGATACGTATCTAATGCTGGGCAACCGTTACGATCGTTACGATCGGACGACCGAGTTTGAAAGCGCCCTTACAGCCATCAGAAAAATATGTAGTGGACGCATTTAATAGGTCCCTGTCCGGAACAAAACAAGACCAGACTCTGCAAAAAGGGGACGCAACGAGAAGCAATGTTAGAGAAAGAAAAACTTGAGGACAACTTACATTGAGATGGCTTTGTCCGAAGTGCGTGAGGAACAACTCATACGCTTCCCGAACCACGCCATGTTTCAAATTTACAAGGTGTTCAGGCTCGGATGGTCGACTCGTTTCTGCCTCATATAACCGATCTTCCAATATTCTCTCCCCAATAGAATAATCTGCCATAATCTGGAGAAAATTCAGTATCCCAAAATGTGTTCACATTAACAAGCTCGGACACATAACAATACGGAAATCACAGAAATATTGAAATCACCGGAAGATGAGTTAATTGATTGAGAAACAAAGGATTATTGGCTTGAGTCCGGCACATTTATGCTCATCTCTTAAAATCGTTCACCTGCTACCGTGAAAGTAATTTCCTACAACCTTCCAAGATACAACTTTGAAGCATCTGAATTGTGCGTCACTTGAGGTGTCATCGGATTTAATTCGTGGCTCGTTCATTTTCTGGAGATCAGTTTCGTTTTTTCTCATTTCACTTTTTACGCAGATTCAGTTTCCAAGTTTTGTGCTGACACTTTACCACCAGGTCTGCTATGCGTTCTGTCATCTTTCTATTGATTAACAACGTGAAATTGTTGTTTAGAGTCATAGGATGTATTTGCTGTTCTTTCAAATTTGAACTTTCGGACTTCGGGTTTCTTGAGAAAAAAGCTTATCATGTCTTCCCATTGTGTTGAAAATGGTGTTCTCGCAATTGTCAAACTTAGCATTCGTGAAATGGAGTGATGTTGCGTCAAACATGCAGATTTTGAGGTCGTTGTTTTTTGTTTTTCTTTTTCAATCAGCGTGTTGGTATTTCCTTTCTTCTTCTTAGTAGCCGGTTGGGGTCTATTCCATTTAGGAGGTCTTTGCGATTCAGAGCGCTTAACACCACGAAAAGCATATTCTTGCATTGTTAAGGACTAAACCTTGGAAGAAGGGGAAACCCCCGACTGCGTGGGAGACATTTGTTTCCGAGGACTTCCTCCCTCTTCTTAGGCCTAGTCCTAGTTGTTCACCTGGTGAATACTACTTTTGACAGATGTTTATGTCATCCACCACACGAACATATACGTTCTACAAACAAACTAAAGCAGTAGCGTAGGAATAAAGCTGATAGCAGTTTGTAACATTAAAGGACTCTCTGAGCCAAAATGGCGTTAGAACGAAGTGCTGCGCCGTAGTGCCCTCCTAACTGGAATAGACCCGCCGGTTGTCTTCTTTCTTGCTAATGTGTTCAACCATCCAAGTTGACGTCTTAAGAAACGTCTTTCAAGACAGTGCCACCTACTCGCTTTACTGATGGCGATGCTTCTTACTCTAGGATTCTTGACCGAGAATAATGCGTATGAGCTCTAGTCAATCACCGTATTACCTTGTTGGCACTCATGTCGTTGGGCATTCTAGTTGGTGACTCTATTGCTGTACTTGGGACTATGCTTTAGGCAGGATTCTGGGGAGTATACAGGCGCCGGCGGGATTCTGGGGGAGTATACAGGGGTGGCCAAAAAAGATACCTTACCCCACATTTTAGAGAGCACTAATCACATTTTGCTGAAATGAAATCGACTGCTCCTAATATTGTATTGAAGAGCTCATCCCGATATATCAATAGACCTTATAATAGCTTTCTGCACCAACATCATTATAAGAATTTACCATGGGAATCTTGTGCACGGTTCGAGCTCATTGGTGGCCCTCGACGGACCATGGACAGTTACGACATTATCTGAAATTTTTGTCGGAAGGGGTCCTGCAATTCAGAGTTACTGTTTTTAGAAAGCAATCTATCAAAGATCCGATTAAAAAAATTCGTAGCAGCCTCAGGCTGAAACGATTACGGTGGGCCCTGTTGAGCTGAACGGTGATCGAAGATGACGTCATATTTTGAGGACGGTGAGGACAGTGGAGGAGGGTCTGATGCTACTTATGGGAGGACATCTATGGGATATTTCGCCGTAAAACTTACATCGACAGCGATACCCTGTGCAACGTGAAGTTTGATTATGTGCGCCATGGGCAAAGTGTCTTTGTTTGACCACCCCTGTATAGGTAACAGGCACTCACCCAAACGTATCTCTCCTTTCCTGGGAATAGTCCTAGTGTCACCTACCACCAGCCCTATTGTGAAGTCCTCTGAAGATATGAGCCCCCTCCTGTTCTGAAGAAACTGCACAGAACGAAAATAGAGCAAAAATCCTTGTTCTTTTGAGTTCTTGTTGTATTGGCACTGTTCTACTATTACAGCCCCAGAATCTCAAAGTTTTAGTTTTCGTCGAAGGGGTAATTCGATGCCCTGATT
>KZ347488.1:25931-38372 GCA_002352805.1 Teladorsagia circumcincta | reverse complement strand
TAAAGGCTCCTAAAACGCTCCTGAAAAACCAGCGGTTCAAAAATTAGTCCCGTTGTTACTTTTTTGGGGTGTCTGTGTTACTATTTTTCTAAAACCGCGACTTTTTTACCTTTAAACGATCATAACTTTGTTCAATGTTATTCGTTCGGGAAGCTGAACAGGTATAACAAACTAGAGGCTTCAAGCTTTCTAACGAACACCAAAACGTCCCTGAAAAATCAGCGGTTCAAAAATTAGTCCCGTTGTTACTTTTTTCCGAGGGGTATTCTTCAAGCCATTTTCTTGCAAGCGCGGGTTTTCTTAGGTTTCACTGGCCGTAACTTTTTGGAAGACCAGTTTCACGTTTGACTTAGGATGTGCTAGAATGTATCGAGCATGCGCTTGCACTACATTCTTGCCTTGGACGCGCCACGCCTCTGGCGCCGTTCTGATTCGCTGGTTTATTTGAAAGCTCAATTAAAACGAAGCGTGGTTTATAGATGCTCCGGTGTCAGCCATCTTGCGTAAACGTAAGTGTTGGTTACTGATTCCACTGCCGGCCACCGAGAGAGTACGACCCCCTTCCCCTACAAGTCCATCCAAGTACGACCCCCCCCCGTTGTTACTCGTAACAACGTAGGGTTGACCCTGGTTCGAAGTCTAGATTGTCTACCCGCTTAACAATATTTACTTTTCGATTAAAAAAGGTGTCAATCTGTTAAACACTAGTGTAGCCTGAATTAAACGCCACCTTCTTTATCAGAGGTTCTCATTTTAAGACGCCTGCCATCAATGCGATTTATCCGCTTATTCACATCCGAAACGAACTCTTGACGGCGCGCACGGCCCATTCAAACTGATGGCACTTTTATTTTGACCCTTCTTATCAGCTGTTATCAATCGTTGTCAGTTTCAATAACCCGTCGTCCGCGTTCCCGTTCGACTCCTCATGACCCATGCAAAAGTCAAAGTTCTCCCGTCACCTCGAAGGCTGCGAGAAAATTGGAAGTACGCACGTTCGAACACTAACCGTGGTACTTACACTCCGGCGTTCCCTATCAGTTGCTATCACCTTCCAACTGCCGTCTTGGCCCACATCTTATCCCACATAATACATTTGTGCATAAACATCATACTGTACACTCAAAGGACATAACGGCAACAGTTAGTAGCACTTGAGTTCGACAACGTCATCAGCTTTAATGAGTGTTTGTCACTTTTTTAGCCGCTTTTCTCTGGTGTTTCATGTGCGCATTTTATTTCCCGCTCACTAATACAATACGATGTTTTGAAGACACCTACATGAAGGTAAATATTCGATGTAATATCTGTGATTGACGTCCTTTTTTGTCAGTATGACAACTTCATCATGGATTCCACTGTTAAGATAACAACTCAAGATTTCACTACGTGCCTTGCATCTTATACTTTCAAACGAGAAGAAGGTCACATTGTTATTACGTCACGTATATCGTTTTCTGGATATGATGAGATTGTAAGAACCTTCTCATATATACATTTTTGTACTGAATGGCTGGCTGCAAAGTCACAGTTTCGTATATGATACGAGACCACTTTCGCGAGCTGCCCTCAAGCGTGTTCAAGTTATTCTTTTTTTATTCGGAAGCCTGGCCTTACTCTATAGGAGCATTAGAACCCTGCAGCAAAAGTGCTAGTACAACTCATTCTGTGATCCCCAATGTTTTCTCTTCATCACTCCGGCGTTCTTTGTCTTATCGCGCAGGTTGAGCTACTTCTATTTTCACAATTTTTGTCATTCTTATTGTCTTATGCTCTAATTTTTATTTTGTTGTACACTGCTCCTCATAAAAACTCCACCTACAAAACTCCCAGAGCTTCCACATCCAAGTGGGCTCCTTAGGTGTATTATATGTAAGTACAATTTTGCGTACTAGCTCAATGTTTTATTCGAAAATTGTGAGAAATTTCATTAATTTGTCAAAGGTGCTCTGATTAACTCTCAAAATCTTTCACAATGTGTTAGGTTTTCCCATGATTAGTGAATCAGTTTGGCCATTTTTCACTTTTATTTTTTGTTTTTTTCTCTGATTTATTTATTCAGAAAGATCACCATTGTTATCTACGACCTATTGTCAACGCACCTGTCGATGCCTCTCTTGTAGAACTACGTAGGCTCTGGATCAAAAAAAGTTGGATATCCGTTTTTAGTTCGTGTTGATTAAAGTAAATTTTTTCTCCGAGGAGTGAGTCGGGAAGCGAAACGGGCGACAGTCCGTTGGCGCGAGATCATTGCTATAATGAGGATGAGGAGGAACTGGAGTTTCCCTAGCAATGTGGGGTCGAGCGTTATCATGAACGAAGTACGCTTCGCGCTGTTCTCCTTTCAGTTAGTCGGCGACGAGGTCGAACTGTTCACATTAGATTTCCGCAGTGACCGTAGTGATAGTAGGCAGAAGCTCCGAGTGCGCGATCCCTTTCGCATTCTATCAGCAACTCAGAACAACCTTTTGGGTGAGGTAAGACTTTGGGCGCGGAACTCCTCGCTCTTTGGGGCTGAGCTACTGCGGCCCTGTAGGACTGGTTGATGTACAGCATCCACTTTCATCGCCGGTCAGGTTGTAGAGGCAGTCCAAGGTTTGGTGGTAAGTCAGGAGGGACATTGTGATGTCAGATCGCTTCGGAGCTGTTGTGGGCTCAACTCACAAGAACTCAAAGACCATATTTCCAGCTCTTGCAGACTTCGTGAAGACGTCTCGCTATTATTGTTTCACTGCATCCGAAGCGCTCTGCCAAACATCGGGTAGTTTGCCTGGGATCCTGTTCAGTAGCGTCGAGTAAAATTTCTAAATTGAAAGTCGCAGGCAGGGCAGAGTGGGTGACCCTCTCGACTGAAAAATCACCATCTCTGAAACAAATGTCAGAGCCGTGGATTGAGGATTGAGATTCCGTGCCCTCGCCCATCGTCTTGTTGATTCGTTAAGCAGCCTGGAATTCCGACGATCCTAAGCGGTTCGCATGAAGAATAAGCTTTCAGAGCTTCTCGCAAAATCAGAGCCATCATTCCTGTAAGCAGCAAGAAAATGAGCTGGTTAGCTGGCCGAGATTGCGAAAGTGGATAGTACGTGAACAGGGATGTTACGAAAATCTTGGATTTCATAAGACTTTTTTACAGTGGAAAATCAAAATTGATTCACTAATTATGGGATAACCCAATAGTTTGTCGCTATTTTTCTGCTCAATGGTACCGTGAGCTGTTATCAATTTCTCCCTCACGGGTGGTGATCCGCTGTTGGACTTTAGAAAAGGCGAAATCTTTGAAAAACGAGGATGAGCTGCGTGGCGGTCAGATCCCACGTATCCGGAGTTGATCCACGTGGTGGCTAACAAAAGATCCTCAAACGAATCCGAATGGGCATATGGCATATTTGGCATGATGGAACTCGAGACGTCACGTCTCTTTGCTCTTCGATTGAGATGAGCGCAGTGTTTTTGAAAAAGCTACCAAGTCTACCATGTTGTGCTAGGCGGACAGATTTGAGGAAAGTTACGATGGAGCCCAATGCAGGGTCACATTCGGAGAAAGTCAAGGCTATTCCGAGGGAATCTTACAGATTCATTTGAAATTTCTCCAGGATTTCGTTTGTTCGTGCCATAAGAAAATGTGCCCTCAGAACGCTAGACTTTGAAGTACAGAGCAAGCGAGGTGCTCCAAGAGAGAACAAGGAAAACATCATGGTGGGAACCTCACTCACTAAAGTCAAGATTACGGCGGCAGATGGTTTAGATAGGACAAAGTGGTGAGTCCGACAAGACCAGGGAACTTGCTATGGCGCAGTGGAACACGTATCCACTCTGAAGCGTATTTCGGGAAGGTCCCGAATGCGAGTTCTCGGGAACATGGTAAGAGGAAGTAGCTCAATGAGAAGCTGTGTATAAATCACTATCTCGTTGTGCCGGCATGTATTATATGCATTCACCAACGCAACTGTAACGCGTATGTTCACAACCATTTCAAGTTCAAAGTTCAAGAGGTTCACTGTTTAGCATCTGATTGGGAAATGATTCTTCAGACATTCAATTCTTTAACTGAACGAAATAACGGTGAGGAACGCGGTTATTTTTCCATCCGTACTTCTTGTTCAGGTGACAGAACCAGTAAAATGCGAAATTTACGATGAAGTCGATCCTTCCCGCAGGCCACTGGAATCTAACCGAGAAGGTATGAATTCCATTAGGGCAGATGAACTGTCTATACACAGTGACGTACAGTTCATATCCCGCCGTCTAATTAAGCGAATGTGTATGTTAGCTATGGGGGGTCTATGGGGTTTATGAACTGGTCTATCAGCCAATTCGTAATGGTCTACGGACTTGTTTTGGCTGGCCACCGCACTTTATAGAAGTTGCGTAGATAAGTGTTACCAGCGTTGAAGTGGAGCGAAAATATGATGTATATGTATAGCAGATTGTTCCCCCTCCGCTACCGCCACGTCAGAAGACCCGCCTAATCAGATGGCTAGATATGGACTGTAGTCGAGTAAACAAATTCTGGTTTGTTTTCTTCACTAACAACAAGACAAAGCGCTCAACTGTAGCTGAATACATGTAGTTTTTGCAGCAAGGTCGTCGCGAAGGTACCCTTTTTATTCGGCGGCCAGGGAAGTCTGCATTACAGATTCCACAACGCTAGCGACGACGGTCAACTGATTTGAAAAGTAGTAATTCATACTTGTGCCGTCGGAACGCCCAGCTGCCCCAGGCTCTCCTCCTTCTAGAAATTGATCGCTCGGCTACTATTAACGTTCTAGAACCATAGAATACATAGAATAACGTTTTATTGAATAATGATGTCCAAAAATTATCGACTGTTACGGTTTATCAACCGTGAACTATTACCAACCTGACAGCACTATAATGCTGAAATAATGCTTCGACGCGTAATTCAAGAGAAGAAAACTAGCCGCTCATTTCAAAAGCGGTTTATAAATTTTCTCCTCCCCCTTTCCTCTTCTTCCATCATGATGGTTTATATAGCCGCTGTGAGTGATATCATCAAAATCACGATGTCGCGAGCCCTAAACGTCCCTCTAAAAGTGGACACAGGCCCTCCTTCACTACCCTCACGGTCTTTAACATATGACGTCATCTGTCGTCGAGCTCAATGTGGCCTACAGTAACTGCTTCAGCCTGAAACTCTCACATAAATTCTCGAATCGATTAGGTGTGGGATAACTTCCCAAGGACATTATCTCTGAATATGCAAACTCTCTCGAAACTCGCTTCTCAGATACCGTCGTAATGGTACACGATCCGTCGAGGACTCCATTGAGCTGACAAAAGCACCATGTTTCCGGAGCAAATTTTTCTGATGCCGAGCATGAAGAATTTCTTATGCAATGAAATGTGCTCTTCAATTCTTAGTTGGGCGCATTCGCTTTGAATTGAGCAACGTGTAATTAAATCCATTTGACTATAGATAAAAATGTTTTTTTTATTGCCCCCCGTTTGAACAGCGATGGAGCGCGCTCTCGATCATTCCATATGGTGCTGCAGTGCCAACTGGAGGGCGCGGGGGAAGGAGAGGGAGGAAGACCAGCGGCTCAAAGCCCAAAGTCCGGATTAGTGTCGAATTTTATTTCAACGTTATGTCGCCATTCGATAACACCCACAGTTTGGATATCTCGAGTGGAGTATTCTTCAAGCTGTCTTTTTTGCCTGATACCCGTGTTCTGTGTAACTCGGGGGTTTCTTACAGGAGCGCCGAGTACCCTCTCGAAACGCTGAACCAGATGCTCCGGTTAGCTTGTGGCACTCGGCGTCAGGAACTAAATTCTATACTCTTCTAGATTGCCCAGAGGTCCATTACATAATCGGAGCCGATGCAGTCAACGATCGGTAACCCTTCCTAACTTTCCGGTCTCATAGTGCTTACGTTGTACTACCACTGCTTTTGCATTGATATTAATCGGTCGTAATAGCAGAAGAGTTTCGGATTTTTGTTGATCAATATCCAAAAAATGAATTGATCATGTTGTGCATTTTGTAGTCTAGATTACTTCAGGAAGGCATTATGCCTAACTGTGAAAGGGCGGTCGTCTGACATAGACGAGCTCTCGCCCAAAAAGTGGGAGAGCCCGGTGCCAGCCAGGTTGACAGAATATGACTGCAAGCGGCTAGTCGTTTCGTTAGAGTGAACTGTTACATTTTGTGAAGGTCGTCGCCAAATATTTTGTGAAGTCTGCAGTGGAAATGCAATTGGCCGCTGGATGGGAAGGGTATATAAAATCACCTTGAACTCACCGGTTTGCGTGTGCTTAGGAAATGTATGCAACCATAGGAACCAAATTACAATTTTGTGATTTCCCAGGCAATGCTAATCAGAAGTCATAGTCTTTCTGTAAGAGAAAGCACTATAGTTGAAGTGAGAAATGCAGTGAGATTAGTCACTATGAGAAAATTAGCCGTTGAGCTCACCCTTGAGTATTGGATCCCCTGCTGATTCTTCAAACGAGAGTGCATGTATTAGGTTGTTACATTTGAAATGTCGCTTTTGTGCATACACAAAGTTTTGTTGGAACAGCAACAAATGGGCACTTCGGAACGAAAGATGGGCACTACTTCATCGCACTAGACTTCGCCATTCTCCACGCAAAGGCTCGGCCTCCTTTTCGAAGAATCGTAGCAATCGTGAGCACGCAAACCTGGACACCCCGAGCCTGAATTTTTTACTTTCAGAACTGTTTCTCCTTCACAGCGTGCCCCTTCGGCTCGGATAAGCAGTAGCAGATGAAGTGTGACAAGGGCTGTTTGTGGGCGAAGTCAAAGGTCATCAGCCCGGTCTCGCAAATTTTTGCTGACGATTTGATGCTGATTTTTTCAAAAAATGCAGTCTTTTTGTGGTGAAGTAACCCCAGGAGATCATTGTTTTTCTTCCTCGCCGAGCCAATGCACGGTCTGATGTAAGTTACTTTTTGTTAACGAGAGCCTGCTGGAACCGTGTGAGCTGGATTCAGCTCCTCAAGATGTCATTGAAAATTCACGTGCACACCAACGAAGTTCGATCAGCCGTCTTTCGAAGGAAAAAATTCAGGTAAAAAACAAAAAGGCATGGGCTGCAGTAGTCGCTTTTATACTCCTAGACTTCCTCTTTCGAATGAATGCTCAAGTAGCCGTGGAGGTTCAAACGCAGCAGAGTCCTTGTGAAGCCAAAGTTGAGCGACATTTCAAATGTAACAACCTAATAGTAAGCAGCA
Source organism: Teladorsagia circumcincta (assembly GCA_002352805.1). Classification (NCBI taxonomy): domain Eukaryota; kingdom Metazoa; phylum Nematoda; class Chromadorea; order Rhabditida; family Trichostrongylidae; genus Teladorsagia; species Teladorsagia circumcincta. Next base: position 31,158 of record KZ347488.1, on the reverse strand, counting down.
GCGACCATTCTCCTGCATACTATGTTTTTCACTACTAATACTGTTTAAGAATTCATTGCTGGTCTGAAGGAAGGGTTAGTTCACTGCTACTGCCATACTTCACCCATATGCCATACACAGGGAGAAACGTTTGAGGTAATGTTGTACTTTTTACTTGTTTCGAAGATATTGAAAAGCTGGACAATGCGAAAACAAAGTGGCTTGATGTGGTCGTCACAGACATCAATATCCTACGTCAACAAAATTATCAAACAAGGCTGTAGAGCGTGAATTTAACAGGGTGGGATGCGGTGATTGCCGTTCCGGCTGCTGGCGCGGAGTCAGCAGTGGCTGGCAGAGCAAACTCGTTCTGAGATGCCTTCCTCTCTGAGCTGACCTCCTTTGCAGATGTTAGGAAAGGAGGTTTCATATTCTGTCTTGTCGGCAATTTCTTCTAGTTTTTTTCCTTCACTGGGATTCCATTCCGCATCTCTGCACTCACTCTCAAGCGCAAAGTAACCCATCGCGATTCCGACGCATGCCTTTAAGGGACAGGATTAGTACATGTCAGAGGTAGCTTTCACTGGATTCTGTACTCAAATATCGCAACCACAGTGCACTGCTGGGAGCTTTTCCAAGTTCCCAAGAGTATCTCTTCAAAAATGCGAGCATTTTCGATGTAACGGTAGAACAGTTCACAAACATAACGTAAAGCTTCGGTCGAATCAAATTGCAGGAATCGTAGCACGTAGAATTTGGTTCGGACGGGTGTTGTCGATATTCTTTTTGAGTTGTCGTGTTGTGTCATCGCGCTTTGCAGTTTTATGCGATAACGCTGTGGGCCTGAAATGGAACATGAATTATTCCTACTCCTTTGTTGACATATAATACTGCTCAACACTCCTATACTTGCTTCTACACGAATCCTACGCATCCTTTCTGAATTATTCCTGAAGCATAAAATCGCGACCTGGTGCTCCCAAGCTGAGATGGGACGAGTGCATTGGTGGCGGAGCACTGAGGACACGGGAAACATGGGGTATTATGAGGGCTCAATAAACTTTCTACGGGGGACGCGTCGCATATAGAATGCGCTGCAGGCTGTTGATTGCCGCGGGGCTGGTGAGGCCCTATCCCCATCTGGTGACCTGATCACCTCAACTATATGATCCGAAGAGGTATATATTGCTCATGAGAGAGCACTACTCATCAAGTATTTTATGACATATAGCTACAATATAGAAAAAAAAAACTACGATTATAAGAAGAAGGAGAAGGAGCACCTACGATCTTAAACAGTGGAGAGGATAGGTGGCTGAGAAGATGAGATGGTATGTTTGCGATTCGTCAGTCGCACGACGGTTTTGAAGACGGCTGCCCCGGATGGGCACTGATAACTTCGCGGATACGACCGTTCAGCGACACGACAGGGCGACGAACTGATTGGTAGACGGACGCGGTCCGAGCAGAGATGCTGAGTGGCTTCTCGCGCATCTGACGATGCAGGTGTTCAAATCGTGGGAAACTGTTTCTGTCCTTGGAAAATCGTTGACTCTTGGTTCCGGAGCGTGGGAAAATTATTGGAGCACGACATCCTATCGGCACATACCATGGATGTAGAAAAGACCGTGGCGAAGATTGTGACACATATTGCGATTAGCAACGTGATGTGCAAATCAAGAGCTGTTTTCCATAAAGACAGCGAAATCATTTGTTTCAGGATTACGTGTTTCGTAAAGGTCGAGAAGAAAGGCGCGTTCTCGACTTCTTACTGAAATTAGGTATTTGTTTAGTTTCTCTTCACTCATATGCTCCTAAAATCTTTGATTTGATTTTTGTTTTGAACGCCTGCTTGTCTCACTTCCGCGGCCGGAACATCTCATTTGAAATCAGAGAATGAACACTGGGAAACAGGCTCTGATTCATTCCGGTGATGGAACTTCGAAAAAACGCTCGAACTTCCATCCAAAAGCATTTTTGAAAAATGAATGAATATGTTAGGAGTTGGTGGCGTTGCACTCATCGACTGCTGAGGGGATGAGTTCTTTTTCTGCCCAGTTCGCACCAACTACGTTAGTTGAGCCCCTTTCACATGTGTTATGATATGCACTTGAGGATTAGCTCGAGAACTCTGACTTTATCTGAAGGGCAACTGTAATGATGACTGAAGTAGACATCTAATATCCCCAACTTCTTGCAGCACCCCTGCTCTTGAAGCGGCCTTCTAAAATGGCACTGACTTCCTTACCGTATGCGTTCAGATTCGCGGCTAACCTAGAAACATTAGATTCACCAGAAATTAGTGCAAATTTCTGACCTCCGTCTTCAAAGCAATATAACTCAGCTCAACTCAACACTTTTAGCCATGTATAATAAAAAAAATGTTGGTGACTACGCATCTTTTTTTCACGAAAAGACACGCGAAATGTTACAGAACTAGCATATTTTTGTTAAATAAAGCGAGTTGTGACGAGATTTTTGAAGGGCGACTTCGTTGCTGCTCTGTCAGCTGCGGTGCCCTTTTGTTCAGCTTTCTTACCTCTCCGAGCTTCTTCTGGCGCTTCGAAAATTTCACTAAGTTTGCTCCAGTTTATGCTGCTGGCCGTCATACACTGATTCGGGAATCTTCTTCCGGCTCCTCAGAAGGTTGTTGTCAACAAGAGAAACGCCCGTAACCCTTCTCTCTTTGTTTGTGTTTCCTCCACTGAGAACTTCGTAGCCATTGGTGCAGTGTGCATTTGTTGACACATTCTCAGCCCCACACTACAAACCTATTTCGAGCTGTCTGCGCAGCACTCCTCCTCAATTTTGACTCATAAAATTAACTTGCTCAAACTAATGCTTTGATGGCTTCGATTCAAACCTTTGAAAAAGGTGAGGCACGACTTCTTTTGAAACAAAATTTTTTGAGAGAGAATGAAATGGGCTTTTTGTGCAACAATACTGCAATTACAAGAAAACTTCCCACATAAATGTCTAATGAATTATGGCACATAAAAATCTACATTAATTTCTGGACAATCTTATATCTTAGCGGAATTCTGCTCTTTTGGCCAAGTCTGACATAGATCAACAGCAGTGATGTACAAAAAGGAACGTTTGTAGTGCAAAAAAAGATGCAATGCTATTCTCGATGGCAGACAAATTGCAGTGACCATAAAGCTTTATGTGAGCACGGATTTAAGCAGTAAATGTACAATGTATCACCAAGGTCAAAGCAAGGCTGTTCTGGCTATAGACACTAATGCACATACAGTAGCGCTCAGAAGTATTCGGCCAAATGCTTAATAGAATAGGATTGATAGGATTCGAGAAGCGGTAGATGCGGATGTATCAAATAGATTTCAGAAGGTGTTGTGCATTCACAAATATGGTGCCTGTTCGGTACTGGCTTCGTTTTCTAGCAATAGATTGACAAACATAACACCTCTACTGCGCAAGACGGATTCGACATCATGGCTTGGTTTTGACGGGAGGAATCACTCGTGCGCATGTCTTGAACGCTATCGAAGGACTATGAGAAAGTGTGAGAAACCCTCTGAAAGGGAAAAGATCCACAATAATAGGCAAGGAACTCGCTATATTTGAAGAAAAATGGAGGAAGTTGTCTCTAAGGACAGCGAAGTCATTAAACGATTCAATACTCAGGTCATGTTGAGGTTTCAACGACTTTGGAAGGTTATCGACAAAGTGTTGGATCAGCCTATCATCACATATCATGCGGTCGATTGTCTTGTTGAGTTTTAAGATTTTTACAATAATTTGGAATTCGCTTGCAATTCGGTCATACTCCGGAATTCCCAGTGAAATATTTTTTTTCGTTCTTCACTCTTCCTCCTATTCAAGATTAAATGTTGATTTCGTAGAATGGCTTGCTCTCAAAACATGCTAAAATTCGAACCATGTTGATCGAGCAAAAAACAAGTTACGGTGCGAAAAACATTTCGCCGAATACTTTTGAGCGCTCCTATATGTACGGAAGAGGATTTGAGTCAAAGCCACGGCGAGAAATGCACACAAAAATGAAACGTGAACCTACATACCTCTACTTCCGCAACGACTTCTTGACCACCCAATGTACTCACGCAATCATTACCAAAAATATCGATCAAATAAAAGATCTCATGGGTCTATTTCAGTTAGGGGGGCATCATTATGCACTCTCTCTTCGTTCTTGTGTAAAATCGCACATTCCAGTTTGGCACGCATGTCAAGTGATTGGCCTCAGTCCCCACCCTCCTAGACTGCCTACATTCCCCCTGGCTCGCAGTTGCCGTAGCTTTCAGGAAAAACTATATCGCGATGCCCCCCTAACTGGAATAGACCCTATCTCATTTTTAGCTTTTTCAGCTAAGGTCATTAGCGTTGTCTTGGCAAGCATATTAATTCACTAGGTAGTGGAAGAAAATCTAGTCTAACGATTAAGACTTACCAGGATGGTAAACTATTTTAAACTGACAGAAAAAGGGTAATCAGCATCAGTAATGAAGAATAAGGATGAAGAAACTGTAAGATGAACTAGTTGAAATACTCGACATCGGGAAAATTCGAGCCCATGCTCACATTTTGTATATGGGTTCATCAAACCATTGCGTACTTGGCGGTGACCGATAAAAGAGATGTCAACGACAAGGAAGCAACCGAAACTGTCTGCAAAACTAAGAAATCGTGCAGTTCTGATCTGAACTTTACGCCGGAGCAGATGGGATGGCGACTCCAACATGACAATCCCAGCAGAATTCGTGTCGGAAAATCTATTAGATGGGTGGGATAGAGTAGCCCACAAGTGCAGATATGCCGTTGTCATGACCCTTTTGATGGGTGCCGTTTGACTTACTAAATCACTACCCTCGGAAATCGCTTCGCAGGATATTCAACACTTGTAGTTATAGTGAAAAAGCGGAAAAAATAATGCACAGAGGCGTTGTTTTCGCTTGAAGTGCATTTGGAAAGATCTATGTGAAATTGCGAAGGATTTCTAGTGCACATATCAAACATTGAGATTGTTCTCCGGATTGCTTGATTTGAAATTTTTTTTACAAATAGCGAAAGCGAGACAGCAGCACCCCAACTATCCGTGCAACTTACAACGACAATTTTAGATGTCGCTGCTGCAAGAGCTTCATTGGAAAAACTCCGGTACATAAGTTTCTTCATCAACTGAAGTGCTAAGATTTTTCCTTGTATTGTACCTTGAAGGCAAAATTCGGGCTCAGACCCACCTAATAAGCCCTTAGCTGGTTAGAAG
>KZ347487.1:13180-24197 GCA_002352805.1 Teladorsagia circumcincta | reverse complement strand
CAAAACTTATCGATTGTTCGTCCTTTTTTGCTGCTAACAGCTATGCCTTAGTAGAATCTCGTCATTAGCAATTTGCGATAAAAGTAAACTTACAGCCGGTTTTTATCCATTTCCCGTGATGGCAGTACCAAATTAGTGGCAGATAGTGTGGCATGTTTGAGACAGATTGCGGTAACGCTTATGGTCTTTCAAGCCCAAAGTAAGTAGCGGGAGGATAGTGGAGGGTCCAGTTGGACGATGGCTGCCTTTTTCTGCAGCAGAAGCGCGCTATCTACTCATGGTGATTGTTTGGAAGTGTTAGACTCTAGAATATGAAAGACACTCTTGTTCAGTGACGTATATTGAATCTGTTGATAGTTCGAGGGCTTCTGAGACGTAACCAAAGTTCTGCTCATTTTCTGGCTAAATTGACGGTTTCAATCAATTTAAGGTTGCATGACGCCAACGGACGTCCGCTGGACATGTACGGTAACGTGCACATCGGAACTGGTGGTTCTATCTCTTTCTCTCTTTGGGTGCCATACTGGATAGTGAATAAATCAGGTGAGTTGAGATAGGGTGCTTATACCGATCAAAATTCGCTGCAGCACTGTAAACGACCGATTTTAGGGGTTCCGCTGATTCTCAAGCAAGAAGCTGCTAGCAGTGACGCTGCGGGTCAAATGTCTGAACATGAACGGGCAAAAGACAGAAATCCGTTGATGTTCAGTTTTGCTGATGACGGCTGTCCCAAACAGTGAGTTCCCATATGAATATTAAATTATTCATTTCTTCGATGTTTATTTTGATCTGTGTAGTGCTATACTCGACTTGAACAATGTTCAGATGTTAGTACTAAAAAATGTTTCAGGTGTGTTGTTCGTGTAGGACGCGGACTAGCTAAGGAACCTTACTATGTACCACGTTATAGCCAGAAATTCGCTCTGACTCCTGGTGTACAGGCACTGAAGTTGAGCGTCGTACACGAGAGCCTTCCCACTCTGTTAGTCATTTTTGGAAGTTTCGACAAAGAACATCTGTTTTAATAAAAAGTTCTTCACTTGTTTAGTTACTACAATATCGGTGTGGAAGTTCGTGCTGGTACTGGGCGATACAAAGACACCCAGGTGGTCCTGCTAACACCGAGATATGTTATCAGTAACCAGTCATCGTATGCGATTTCTGTTTGTCATCATGATCTTATTGATGTGAGTTTGGCAAATTTTTCATTTCAGTTGTCAAATGTTTGGTAATTCTTTTTCTAGTAATTCTTTTTCTTTAAGAACTTTATTTCAGCGGGCTTCAGAGCATGTGCACATTGCGTCGCAGTGCAGTTTGGTGTGGAACGAGAACTATGAGGATTGTCGGCAAATGTGTGTTCGTCGAAGTGACGTACGCTATTGGAGTTGCCCGTTTCGGATAGACCGTATTGGATCGTTCCATATTACAATGAGGTACGCCTAAACGATATCTTCTTCTCCTAGCGTTAATTCTAGACCGTCGCTGTGGGTCCACTGCTTTCATGAGGTCCTAGAGCTCCGCGTCGGGTATCAGTGGGCTCCCATTACATATTCCACGCACGAGCATTTCATTCGGGTCTGCTTCATCCTAACAGTCACGTTAGTACTTCCAAGTGTCTGCAATATTTTTATGATCTCTTCATAGCTATTCACGAGTTTCTATTTACCCTCAGGGAGCTCAAAACATGGTATTTTCAGCAAGAGCCGTTCGCTGCCAGCGCTTCCTTCTGCCAGCCCTTCTCTGTGATTCCTCTGTGCTGTCCGCTATCAGGGCATTGTCGCTGCGTATAGAATGGCCTTCAGTGCTGTTTCCCAAGAGGCTTACCGCGCGGTGAAGGAAGGGACGCAGACGCGGCTAAGGGCGAGTCGTAGCGCGTGCTGTGCGATATGAGACGTAGTATGGTACACTCTATTTAACCTAACGTCTGACCACTACAGTATGCGCTGCGACTCGTCCTTTGCAGCGTCTGCGTCTCTTCTTAATTCGCCGCGTGGTGGGCCTTTTGGGGGACATCCGGCCTCTAGTGACCCACGAACTCCTTCAGCCGCGCCATAAAGGACATTCTAAGCTTGTAATTCAGTTATTGCGACAGCTAGCAGATAGTAGTATCCGCTTCCAATTGTGGCAGATTGAGGAGCTGTAATGAAACACATTAATTCTGACATCTCAAGAGCCTTATTGTATCCTCCTCCAACTTTAAGGCACGTGGCCTTTTTTCAATGCTCGCTGATGTTTGCCTAGAGAACTCTGTTTTCAGAGTGCAAGCCCCATCGCTTGCACTCTGAAATAAGTTGTGTGGTATCCCTATTGTTATAATTTCTATTCAATTTGATGAAAAATAATTTAGAGACTCGGATGAGACCCCGAGGTTTGTGCGTGTTGAGGTGATACTTAATAGTGCGGTGTTTTGTGTGACATTCACCGATGCCGAGTACTACCCACCACCGATCCGGATAGATAATCAATCGGATGTGGGTGATCTTATAGATATGTATTTGTTCTTCTCTTTCAGAGATGGGAGAAAATGAACCTCACATATTAAGGTCCCTGTTCTTTATCAGCAGCAGTCGGAGGGCCCAATAGGACAGCACCTGAGGACGATTTGCAAGGCTCGAAGCCATATCGATTACGCCTGGGATGATCTATATGGAAGTCGGCGGATTGTATTGCAGGTATGCCGAAGATCTTTCATTTCATATGGTGGCTCAAATTTCTTTTCCCGGATGCTTTGCAATTGTACAGCATATGTGCTAATACGGGTTTCATGAAACCGGCTACATGTTGATAAGCCAATTTTTGTTGCCTTCTGGGGTGTACCTTACGTCGGATCAAGTCCCCTACCTCAACATTCCTCACCAAAGACAGAGTTTACGACTAGAAGTCGGCCCATTCGGATTAAGACAGAGGGGTCAGTGGTGTCGGAATGAAGCAAAAAACCATGAGAAGCGATGCGATTCTTATCGGTGCTGGCCTTCACGCTAGCCCTCCCTTTGAACGGGCAGAGACCTGCAACGAGTGGTTGGCCAGAGACCTGCAACGAGTAGTTAGCCAGATGGGCGTACTGCACCGACAGCGCCGCGGGGAAAGCCGTGCTAGATCGCCGGAGCATATCCTTTGCTACAAATTGCGTGTCGGTCGGCACCCATAATGGGTCTTCCCAGTGGGTGAGTTTTCCCTCCTTCGGCTTAATTGTGGGATCCTCCTTCCAGTCTTCGAATTGCTTTAATCCGCTTTCATGGTCGGCTTACATTTTCTACTATTGATTCTTTTAAGAGTTCGATATCCACGCTTCTATGTGTCTTCTTCAACCTTTTACCGGGAAGTCAGTCGTAAATGGGTGCTCTCCTTATTGTTTTATGTGCATAGGTCCTTCATTGCTCAGAATGGTATTGCAGTCCCATAGAAGTGAAAGAGTGAATTGCTAGCCCTTTCTCTCCTTACTACTAGTGCTCTGATTCCCTAAAATGATAAGTAGTCATCATCACCTTGGTGTATGAGAAGTGCGGTGGTAGCGAATGCCATTACAATTCTGGAAATCTATCCTAGTAGTCTCCGAACATTCACTCTTGACAGATTTGTCGTTCAGGTGTACGAGAACAAAAGCCATGTGTACGATCCGTCGATACCAGGAATTGGACCGCAACTCGTCTATGAAAACAATGTGTACATTCAGCTGGCTGCCTCCTTCAACGAGTTAGTAGTCTTGGTTCTGTTGAGAGTTTGCAAGAAATCTTTATTTTCTCTTCAGCTTCAATATAACTGGCAACAAGAAGACAGATGAGTGTGAGTTGGTGTTGGAAACAATGCAGAAAGGAAAGGTCATGCTTAACAAGCAGAACAGAATCGATGCTAAGTGGGTAGATTGTTGAACTCGCAAAATCTTTTCAAGACTTTTTTCCGATTGGTCTGATTTTTCTGTTCCATTTTTGTAAAGCTACTCGTCATTTGGGCCAGAAATATCGTCCATGGCATTCGTCGCCTGCCGCACCGCTGCTGCTTCTCTGTCCCAGCGGCAAAGCATATTATTTCCGGCCCCGTTCAATCATAATTATCAGCTAAGCCTCGAACCACCTTACCACATCGTTACTTGTACTCGATCTCTTTCTTCAAGGGACTTCTCAGCCATGGTTTTGGACCGATCTTCACATTTCTCGCATGATCTCAGTATCAGACCAATCTTTTCATTTCAACTCCTCGAATATCTGTACTCGATTTTCTTCAGTTTCCCTGCCTTCTCGCTGATCGGTAAAGATGGGATTATAGAAAGTGACGCCTCTTCCAAATTTGCGGTCTGTGTTTGAATCCCATCAAATCCCCCCATGCCAAGCGAGCTTGCCTTTACTTCGGATAGGGCTAGTTGATGCAAAATTGAGCTGGGAGAATAAGAGTATTGGCTTAGACGTCAGCTGTTTCGCGCATTACTTATTGAAGTGAGATGCGTCTTCGGAAGCGTCTACGATTTTGAGTGGGAGAGAAATGCGCAACGTATCCGAGAAGAAGGCTTACGGTCAATCTGCACCAAACATTATATTATTTACACCATATATCACCCTGACATACATTGATTACTATGTGTAGGGATGTTAACATCTCTTACAGCAGCGGCAATCAACTGTGGGTAATATGCAGAGATGGGTGTATAGAAAACGTTGGGATGTCACATCGCTCGAAAACCCGAATTGTTAGTCATTTAGAATGTTTAGTATAACTCAAACCTATAATCGCTACCAATCTTCTTGTCGTTTAGGTCTTGGATGTTCTGGAGCGGATGGGTTTTCAACTGATGATGACACCCCGTTCTTCTTCTCGTGATCGATATCAAAAATGGACGTTATCGCCGGTTTGTTGAATTTTCATAGCAAGGAATGCACACAGTTTGAACTTCAGCAGGCGCTACCCTGTAGATCTGAAATAAGATTAGTAAAAATAGTAAAATGCGTATTTAGGATGGCCGGCTGTGGTGTGAAGGCTGTCCAGACATGGCTGTCACTCATAAAACACCTAATATATTCCTAGCTAAAAATGAACCGTATGATGATGATATCATGCCAGCGTCATCGCAGGTAAGGAAAAGTTTATGTTTGGTAAAGAAAACAGTGCTTTTTCTCGGATCCGGCACCGGCAACGCGAATTTAGAACTCGTATTCATTCAGGTTTGGAGAATTCAGCGACAGCGACCAGGTAGTGGCACGTTAGAGGTGGAGTGTCTTCACAGTGGTCCCACGTTGGTAAGTCGCTTGAAATTTTGATTACTGCCTGTGTTTCGATGGCGATTTTGTAGAGATTCTATGTTTTCAGGTGGTACGCATTAGTGATCGAGAAGATCGAATGAGGACACTGTCAATGCCTGTTATACCGAAGCCAAATCGATCAGGTATCTATCTTCCCTGCTACATTGAGTATCATCACCTTTGATTACAGTAATGTCTGAGCACTCAGAAGTCTTTTGTAAACATATGCAACGTTTACATTTCGATGTTCATTCAAGAACGAAGCTATATAGAAATGAGCTCTGGCACTCTAAGGAGAAATGCTTTCTCCTTTTTCTCTATCGTTTCTTTCTATTCCTCGGGCAGGCCGTCGTCATTTTTTCAAGCTTTGCGACTCATAGCCTTTGGGCGACGTGAACCTCAATGTGTCCCTTATGTCTCTGTGGCCGCATTGGATGTCGTTGAAGCGCTAGACCGGTCCCTTGAGTTTTCATACCACTCCCAGGGCTCGTGATTTGAAGACGTGATGCAGGATTAGGTGTACATTTAGTGATGGCTTATATCGCTCAATGTCATATCTTGCAACGCAGGATAGCCTATTTGTTTCCTAAACACTAATTTCAAGTCTGTAATCCATTGCATAGAGATTAGGAATTTTCCAAGCGCGGTCTCTTTTCTGGCTCTCTTCAATATGTATCACGGAGATTTGCTCATAGTTGTTGTGCAGTCCTTAGGCCAGTAAGTGAGAACGTCATGAAGTATTGTGGAAGGCTTCGCTCGGTAAGTCCCCTTGACTGTTCCAAAGGCGTTTTTCGAGGTACTCAGCTTTCTGCATTCTTTGAAAGTAATGAAGACTTTTTTTTGTGGATTTTTCTGAAAATTCCGGTAGTTGGCCTACAAATAATTTTGATTCTGAATTTGCTTCCAGTGGGATTGGAAATCAACGTGACGATGCGATCCGGCATTGGTGTTTCGTTAGTGAACGGATCACATGAAGAGCTGCTATATGCTCGGTTCGGTGGCATTGTGCTAAGTGCACGTCGTATGGACGAGACTTATCAGATGACTGGAAGTGTGGACGTCATTCAGGTCACAATTCTTGTATATTATTGTGGCAAATTTTTTTTTGAGTTTATAAATCATGTGGGTAAACTAGTCAGTTAGTTTGAGTTACTTTTGATGATGAGAAAAATAATGAGCTCTTTCCAGCCACTGATGCTGGTCGCTTAATTCCCTTAAAATCCATCCTTCTACTTTTTTTTCGATTTCCTCTCTTCCTCTTGTATCCATAACTCAGGGAAACTTTGGTGGGACCTCCTCGTAAAAAAATTGCCTTCAATGATTCAAAAATTGTCGGAAATTTTACTGCTTTCAAATTTTTCACGCCATTGCAAGTTGCAATCTTTCTGAGCCGATATACATGCAGGTTTAATCAGTAGAAAATCAGAATGCTGATATTCATCGTCGATCAAGTTTAGATTGACAATCAACTGTTGAATTCGGACAAATGGCAAGTCCTTTACTGTCAGCCGGAATTGCTCATGCCTGATGACTATGGTCATTCTCCATGGGCGAATGGAGAACTTCCACCAGGCGTAAGCATTCTTAGCGATTTTTTTTATAGCTTCACAGTTGTGATTTCCCATCACTATTTTGTATGAGTTTTGTTTTATTCATTTTGTGTTTTTAATAATGTCTATGGCGACTTTGTATGTGTCACTTGCAGGTTTCTGGCACTGCAAGGCCAGCTTTGAAGTTAGAGATGAACTGCACCCCGATGAAACACTACGACGCATTCGATGTAAGCCTTTTATTCTTTGTCTATTGTTTTATACAGATCACTATCGCCTTACGCATCCCTAAAAGCCTAATGCCGGTAGGGATCATACGGTTCCCCTAATTTCTTACTGTCTGGAAGTTGCTTTATCAGTTATGTGACGTAGCTTTTATTGAAGCGGCATGTTTGTGCGTCATTTTGGGCTGGGAAGAGGGGTAGGAGAGAAGGACTGAGAACCTCCTTTTGCATAATATTGTCTTTTTCAGTGCTTCCGGATAAAATTATGCGATTTGGATGTCCAGTTGGACGAGTTGCTGCTGTGGAAGCTGGTGCAATTTGCACAGGCGTCGGATGCAGCGGCCAGTGTTCAGCAAAAGACACTGAGTTTACCGCCCAATACTGAGTAAGTGGGTGTGAAGGAAAGGGGCGCTCATTTCTGGATGAGATAAGTAAAATGAAAAGAATAATGTTTCGTGAACGGCTTTTCGGTAAATGCATAGGAGCAGCGCTTACCCATCCTCGAGCAAAGTTGGCCTAAAGACGTACCGTACGGGAAATCCTTCCCCGTTGGAGCTGATAAGGTGATATAGGGTAAGCAGCCAATAAAATGCGAGAGAAACAATTTGAGGTCTTAAAAGTGCGCCGTTTTTCGTTGGTTTCCGAAATGGACGCGCCAGCCACCAAGGCGAGTTCGATTGCACGTTTTGCCATTTCTCAATGGCCAGTGCCATGCCAGCAAATTCCAATCTTTCCTTGATAACACGTAACAAACAAAGTTAGAAGTTGCAGCCGCTCAACATGAAACACTTTTTCAGAATAAAGAGCAAAAGAGGGAAGAGGAGGCGGTGCTGGCCAGGGTTGGGGTCGACTATGCGGCGATGGGCTCCCCCTTTGTGGTGGTGCATGCCACTACTCACTTCCTTGGGTGCCAGCCGTTCTTTTGCGGTATTCATACCTTCCTCTTCATCCATGCCCCATCTATCCCAACATCTTCCTCAAGGTGTGTTGGGGAGTAGATCAAGTGACTATCTAAAGTGGCCTTTTTAGCAGCAGGGCTAGATTTGCTTTCATAAACAGCCTTTCAATTTTCCATTCCAAACGTAGTGTAAGTAGAAAAACTACCGAGTGAATTTGTAGTTAAACTTTTCAGTTTGGAACGTACTGATCCGTTGCGCACAAGACGATGGTATTTTGGCACTTTGGATCTGGAGATGGGACAAATAGCTTTGAGCGGTAAAATACTTTTGCTTTTAAGAATATCTATCACTTATTAGAATATAGAGAATTACTATCCCCGGCACTATTGCAGTTGTGACTGTGTCAAAGTCAAGTCTTCCACCCGAATGTCGTCAGTTAAAGCAACAGTTCAATATGAAACTGGTTTCGTTCGAAAATGCTGCTGTGTATTTGCCGCCATTTCGCCAGTTCCACTATTTCGAGACCAGCTCATTTCTTCTGGAAAGCCTGCAGAAGTTTTATTTTGGTAAGTTTCTGGAAGGTAGTGTGGTAGCTCTGATATGGTGTCAGAGCTGTTATTTCAGCTGAACTGCAAAAACAGACGTTGAACATCGTGGTGACGCTGGATGCGTTCGGCAATCCGCAAGGATTGGTGACGGACTTGAAGGATTCATTCCAGGTGACCACATTGCTTTGGTTTCTTCTTTTTTGTGTCCAAATTTAAGTTTCTAAGATTATGAAAATTTGGGCTATACAAACACATTCCGCGTTGACAAAACCGCATAATTAGGTTCAAAAATGCAGCATTAGGCGTTAGTTGACTAGCTAGCAAAGAATAGAACAAATTAAACCATCGGAAATTCCTGAAAAGAGGCGTGTTCTCTCTGGACTTATTGTTCACGGTATGAGGCCAGGGACTCTTCGGACCAAGGTCAACTGTCGCGTTCACACTCCCCAGAAAATTTGCGCCCCCCTTCACCACCATCAGTGTTAGGGCTCCCCTAATACACTCCTCTCCCTTGGTATATTGATATCACGAAACGAATCCACCATTCTGTCCATTGCGTCGAGCTACTTTCGTGACTTTCACCGAATAAAGCATCTGCCAACAGCGTTAGGAAACCTTGGAGCCGACCGCTTCTCCCACCATCGCGACTTTTTCATCTTCCACTAATACGATCCCTATCCGCTCTTTTCCCAAAGATGGTTAATTGCTCAACCCCAAATGCGACCCCTCCACAGTAGAAAGGCAATTCCCGTTCGAATAGCGCGAACGGACGGTTGACCTTGCATCGGAAACGGAGGCGAGGGAGCAGTCTGGAGCAGGAGAGAATTGGGGTTTGAGCAAGATGGACGGTCAGCGCAATTACAACAGTGGGTCTGTATGGTTGCTTGGCGTAGCCGTTGTTGCAATTCTTAAGCTCCTAGCGCCCTTACCATACGTTTTGAGTCGCTGAAATGCTTGTGCTTTATTCGGAGCTTGAGGGATTCTGCTAACGATAAGTCGTCATTTCGAGGAGCTAGGAATTGTCTCCATGAGCTACTCGCGGAATGTGCGTTGAGATCAGCGCCGCCAAAAACACTCTCTTGAAGGATCACGTATTTATGAATAGTTTCAGGGGCTCTTTATCGAAGGCAATTTGCAACGATTTGTCGCCGGCCTGGGTTACGGTGTTTCGAACAGCATATCAAAGGTGGGTTTTTCAAGGTACTCGGTTTTCGTGAGCAGTAAATCTCCAACCACAGCTTCTCCAATTAGTTTTTAGCTGGCATCATCAGCGGCCTCCGGGGTTGGGGCGCTGACGTTTGATCAAGAACATGAAGCGAAACGCAGGCATAATATGATCCGTTCTCACAGGTAATGTAATGTTTGATTATTAGCTGTAATCAATAATAGTTCCAATGATTGGTAATGGCTTATGCGTTGTTTCCGTTTTCTCATTATTTTTTGTGCTGCAGCACAACAACGACGCCTCTTTCACATCTGTATTCCGGAGTGAAAGGTCTTGGCGTTGGCGTGCTTGGCGGAATGACAGCGATAGTCACGAATACGATAGCCGAGAGTCGTAAGAGTGGGCTCGTGACGGTGAGCAAAATTTTCCACATCGATTCCATCATTTGGTCTTATTCGGACTTCTGAGTTTCCGATGCTCTAAATCTGATTAAGGGTGCGCTGCGTGGTATCACGACAGGAGCCGTTGACACGGTCACCAAGCCGGTGCAAGGCCTTTTCGATCTTGTGGAAGGAACAGCATCTGCAATGAAAGAACTCGCTGGACCTGCTACTGGTAGCGGGCGGAGGTTGGCAGCAACGGGGTCAGTTCATCTTTTCTCACTGTGAAGGCTTTGGGAGTGAAAGTTCGGCTTTTGAAAGAACACGAGCTTCTGGAGAAGGATGTAGGGGTGTTTGTCAGCTTCACTGTTGCGGTGATGTACGGTCAGAGTTTTGTAGTGGTGCGTCAGCGTTTTCATCAATTTCCCTCCTCCATTTCGGAGATGGAGAAGGAGAGGTGGTTAGTGGTGCACGGATGGAAAAAAATCCATGAAAAACGACCTAGGTTTTGAGAAGTAGGGCTGTTTTGCTCGTTGATGTCCAAAGTGATGGTAGTCTATCAGTGGTGCCCTCTTCAGTGCTGAACGTTACGGTCAGACGGCAAGAGCACAGCAATGCGGGTACGGCTCTCCTAGGCCGATGGACCGGATAGTTACACTTCCTCTTTTTAAAACTTCAACCTCATCGTAGAGTCTTCTTCGGAAGAGGTTTCTTCTGTAGCGCACCGCTTAGGGCCATTGATTCTGCCTCATACCATCAGAGTGAATGTGTCTCTGAACACTTGAGTTTTTACCTTGACAAACGACTGAATATTATTAGAGCTTTCATCAAATGTTTTTTTTTTTCGTTTTAGTAGAGTACGACCGCCGAGACTCTGCCGGAATCTGTATCATCTATTGCCGCCATATTCCCTACAGCTAGCAAACGCACAAATGGAAATGATGCGAATCAACGGGTATTCAATGAAAGAAAGGTGATTTTGAAGTTTCAATGTATAAACGAGAATGGGAATTTTCCATA
>KZ347486.1:12007-27980 GCA_002352805.1 Teladorsagia circumcincta | reverse complement strand
CCTGGCCCTCACGAATCCTTGCGCCAGAAGTTTTCTCGACGTTTTAATTTCATTTGCGGATTCAATTTAGGGCTTACCTGGGTAAAGCTGAGCAGTGATGATCTGCCTTCAAGCTGCGCGGTGAACCGCACTTTTCGGTTGATGCCACTCGATGATTTGATAACATGCCAAAACTTTTTTACTGCCTTAAATCACTATTTAAAAACGAATTAGATCACGAAGAATGATGAAGTTACAGAAGCACACCATCGAAGCTGCTACGTGGATTGAACTAGCGTCGTAGGACGAGATCCATGCAATATTTTCTCCTTGAAAGTGGCGCGACCTCAGAGAAGAGGGTTTGGACGGGCAGCTGTTAGCATAGCGTTGAGCGTCGTGCTCCAAGCCCATGCTGTACTTCTGAAAAGCAGACTATCCAGGAAGAAAAGACTTGTCTGCATTGTTGCAAACTAGAATAGATGTGGTTGGCATAAAGTTATGAGAAGTTCGTTGACACAACGCCATGAATAGGCGCGCTTACCAACTCATTAATATTCGCTCCTTGGGGAAGTTTTCCGCCTCTCAATCCGTTGTGCACTAATCCTTGGGCAAGCCTCGATCTGGAAAACTGGCTATGGATCCTGTTGCAGGCATATAATCTTGGAACGCTCTTCGTAGTAAAACCCGTTTTCGCACCTCGTATGTGAATTAGCAGTCAACTGGCAAATGGATAACCTTACTCACAAACTAACACATCACTTCGCTCGAGTAGTGATCAATTTTGACGTAAGAAATCAGATCGCTTCGCCTTTATACTGAGTTTGCTACGCAGCACTGCACAGCCTCAACATGCTATTATTGGTATTCCTGTCGACGTGTAGAAGTAACCTTTCCTTTAGATGAAAAGACTTCTCACTTAATTAGCGCGACAGAGCTTAAAGCAGCAGTTCCAGCAGGGTGGTGTGGTCAGAATCCCGGTGCAATCTGCTCGGCCCCACGCCCACTTCAGCTTCCTTCTTGGCGGTTTTCCGAGATGAGTTCTTTGTTCATTTACCGTTCTTATGTTTCTGGGAAGGGGCTGGACAGCCCAAGGTGGGCGTGTTCAATACCGTGACCGTTGCTGCCTATTACGCCACGCCACCATGATTGAAGGCAATACCGCTCTGGGAAAGTTAGGTCGAAACGTGACAGTAGCGGATTCACTTTAGTTACTGCCGTTGTCATACTTTCCAGTGCCCGCGGCAGGCGTGTCTGAGAACCTTGCAACTTTATTAACTCCTGACATTCGACCCGATCGTTTAAATTTACTAACCATTACTAATTGAAGCTACATTGTTGCGCTCTGCAGGCCGGCCTCTGAGGACGACAACCAGATTGAAAGGTGAGGCCGTTAATGAAAATGTTATCTAGAACCTTTGTTGGACGAAAAAGGACACAAAGCTTGACCACGACGCCGAGGTTCTTTTAGGAGAGAACTTGGAGATTATTGAGCAGCTCCTTTCTATTCATATCACGTCGCAGTTGCGGCATTGTCGTAGCACTTGAGTGCGGTTTGGCCATACGATTACCGTGCGGAGCTGGCGTATGGCCGCGTATGGCACAACTCGAAACACAAAACTGGAGTACATTAAGCGGCTCCGGAGGGAGGAAAGCTCGGCTGGTCTAGTTGGGCATGCTCAGGTGTGATCTCGCGCTCGTGGTAAGCGGCGCCGCTTGCCACTACACCATTTCCACTCGTTTCTACCACATACATTTTTAGAAAAAAGGCACTGAACGAAAGCCTCATTCACAGCTCTTGTGTCACGTTTGTATATAAAAACGGGACTGAGCTGGATTCGGATGAATTTTTTCGTTGCACCCAGAATCCAGCGATAAACGAACGCATCGCGATTGCTATTGTTTGCATTGATAGATCGAATATATTTAAGTAGAGGCGATCAAAAGATGTGAAAAGCTGCATCACCAATCATTTCCAAACTTATGTAGGATTAGGTGACAGAAATGGCTCACACCACAGTTACATGAATGTACCTGCGATAATTGTGCATGTTGGTAAGATTCGTGCGAATTGCTTCGGTCATGGGATCGAAGATAGTTGTGGTTGCTGGTGCAGTAGAAGTTGTTTGTGTGTTGGTGCTTGTTTTTCCAGTTGTCGAAGATGTAGTGGACGCTGCGGATTCAGTCGACGTGGTTGTTGATGGAACTGTGGTACTCGAGGTGGTAGACGCTGGAATCGACTCACTTTTCCGAATTCGCGAATTCACAAATGTATTCTTCTCTCATTGTCACAAATCTGCTTTACACTAGTTTCTCGTTTCCCCCAAAACCTGATCGGAAATGTGCGGAAGCAAGTTGCGATATCAACTAAGCATTCGGTTAAGGGTCCACAAAAAATACGCTGTGCTGTCGTAATCCGGAATGTCTTTCTCGCGGGTTGTGAGTCCGAAGGAGACTAGTGACATCGGAGACTGATGAAGGTTGGCTGAGGGTCCGACCAAACCGAATCTGCATGAGACTGTTAAACAGGCTGCTTTTGAATTGGGCGCAACCGACATAAGAATTCCATACGCGTATCGGTGAGGGTATTGGTCCAAAAAAGTGGAAATTGGATGCCGCCAGCTTCTCCCCGTCCCAGACTTCCAAGTTGCACTAGCTGAGGTATGAAATTGTGCTGCAAACATTTTGCACCCTGAACCTATGTCTACTACCTACCGAACAATCACGTTTCCGACCATCTGGAAGGTCTGCTAAAGAAGCTCTACCAACCCAACATGGTGGTGAAACGTTCGCTGAGTTCTTAGCTCTCAAAACTGGTGCGATTGCATGTGAACTGTACCGCGTTGGAAGGAATGCTGCCTGTAGTTAGATTTTTATTCACCCAATTCGGTTTATTATCATATCAGATTGGTCCCCCGTCAACCGACGGAGCCTTTCTTCTCTGCGTTACGCCTTCCACTCCTTTGCACTTGTGACACCAAAATCTCGTAAAAGGGATGCGCGGGGATGTGTAAGATGTTTACATGGTGGAAAGCATTACCATAGTCATGACATGAGATAAGACGACATCTCGATAGTTAACTGTACCTGATCCGTTAGGGATTGGTTTTCCTTCGCTCCTTCCCATCCTCCTTCTCCTTCTTCTCTTCCCATTACCTGCCCTCAGCCTACCGCACCATCATGTGGAATGACTGAGAGTGTCTCCAAGTAGCTGTTTACATGAATAGCCTTCAAAACGATATCACGATCACGCCATTGCAAAACACTGACAGCGCAAGTCCTGCGGGCTACCCAGATTTCTTAGCGGTTTGTTTATCCCATGGGCTTCCTTATCTTGCATTTCATTCTGCGGACGGACACACAGACATACATACATCCATACATAATACATAAATACAACATACATACATACATACATACATACATACATACATACACACATACATACATACATACATACATCATACATACATACATACATACATACATACATACATACATGCATACATACATACAAACCGACACACCAAGTTAGCGCTTTATATAATAGAAGAATTTTTGGTTTTATTGGAGTCTATGTCGTTTTGGTGCATACACGATTGCGGTTGCAATTGATGGTGCGCGCCAGAAAGAAATGCAAGCTAGTTCAAACAATTCGTCCGACACCCCCATCCTCTATTTTAAAGGGAGTCTATGTTTAAGGGTGTTTTCTTCGTTTCTTTTGCCATTTGCAATCAACTCGGCATCAACAGATTTACTATCAACCGCTCTTGACCCACCAACTCGATCTGGGGGCGTTGCTTTAACAACGCGGTTGAAAAGGATGTTTAGAACTCACTGATGAATTTTGTCACACTGGTCGTATAGCAAAGTCCTTTGTTAGGGCCTCTTGTCGAACATTTTGCATGACGTACATGTCTGTTGCAGTTGCTATCGTAAGAGCATCCAGGCACTCGACCCTCTTTATTAATTATGTAGAGTGGCTCGTGCATTTTCGGCCTAGAAGCGCAATTTTTGAAAAAAGGTTCAACCCTATTGAAAACACCTAAGCTGCGTGTATAGCCACCTACTTCAGCAGCACAAAACATAAAGTGTAAGCTTACGGGATGTCTGGTATGAAAGGTTTTGACACTACCGCTGTAGCGAAACGCTACCATCACAAACGTAAGACTACACACGTTAGGTAACAATACGTTTATTACATTTGGGCAGGAGTGATAGAGCGATCACTGTGGTCACTCATCGGATCGACCGCCCTGACCGCGCGGGAGAAAAGGGTAAAACTAAAGGGTAAGGGTAAGGGTATAAACCCAGCTAGGTGGCATAGAAGAGTCCCACTCAATCATCTGCAATTAAGCAATACACTCGAGTCAGGTTTCCTACCTGACGCCGCCGTACTCGCTCCCTTCAGCTTCTACCCCCTACCTCCAGTCAGAAGGAACTTGAAGGATTCTACCTGTGGATCCCCATCGAGTTACTCACTGCTATTGCCAACTTTGTATTGCACTAATAAATGTGTTATACGCTTTAGCAATAGCATAACATAATCGTTGTTACCACTCCATCAATATATTACGCGCTTCTACCACATCAATACCTATTCATCCTCCAAAAGACGCCCGTGGCAAATAGTTGGCGAATAATCACCAACAATTGCACTACTACAATTCGTAAGGTGGGATGAGTGCAGAAATTTTTCGCTGAAATTCCTTCTAGGGGGGTTTTCGGTCTTATCAGAAATATATCAGTCACTTTTCAGCTCTGACACCAAATTGACACCATCTGGTGCCAAATAGCGCCATGAGTGTTTCCATCAGGCTCGCTGTAAGCCTACATATAGGAGTCATTGGGACCCTGATCAAGAATATGAATTCGTTTTTGACGTTGTCGCTATTCGTCGCCTATTTTCTGCTCGTCTGCGTCCTCTCACTAATGAGATCGCATCAGAAGAAACTCTGAAGGGTAGGGCTCCAAAATCGGTAAGCCACTCACCCTGTAGTCTCATACCCTTTAGCTTTTGCGAACATTGCCTGGTTTTCCTTTTCCTAGTTCCCTGCCTCATCGTCAGAGCGAAAATCGTGTCGAGTACGTTGGTCGCGCCAGTACGACCCCCCCCCTCCTAAAATCGGGGTCTTGTCACGACCCCACCCTGATTTGTATTCCAGTCAATGTTTTGGTGCCTTTCATCACAATTTTCAAAATTTCTACTTGAACTATGCGCGCTGTCGGAAGTTAAGTTGGAACCGAGATTTGATCCTCTGACCGTCCTCTAGTGTAACTAACTTTAAAAGTTTTTCAAATGTTAATCATGAAGGAAGCAATGAACGTTTGAATGTTGAAAACTCATATGTGCACGAGAGACGGAAGAATGGGACGATTTTTTTTTGAAAACTCGAACACTTGCAATGCAATAGTTCAGAAGCTTTCTAGGGAGAAAACGATTTACTTTTCCATCTATGAAAAGGGAAATTCGGAAGTTTGCGAAAACTTCGGTAGAAATTCCTGCTATTATAACCATGCCTAGGTTTATTCAAAATCCTGACAAAATTACCTCTATCAATAAGTGAGGTTTCATGTTGCCTCCATGCCCGTCCGCTGAGCGAGCCAAAGCGTTCGAACTTCCCACTGCCCACCTTTCCATGTTAGTCATGGCCCAATCATCGGTGATAGGCATAAAAGTACGTACAACGACATAAAATCCTACACAGGAAGGGGTCGCAGTGATATTCTTCGAAGATGAGTCGCAAAAAACTTTGAAATTTTGGTCAAGGTGGGAGAGTTTTCCTCAGGGTAATTAAGAGTGGCATACTGATATCATCTTAATCATTGCTGAGGAAGGTAGGGCTGATGAAGTTAGTGGTAAAACAACGTTGCTTCGATAATTTTATGTGTAAAGAAAACTCACGCGTTGTTAAAAACGCAAGCCAACGCAGCCCTTCGCGGCATTCCTCGCTTATTGCACGTCTGGTAATAGCATCCAAACTCAGTTGATTTATAGTAGATTATCTGTAAAGAAAAACTCAAGATTTAGCGCAATTTCTGATTGCGAATTAAAGAAAACAGCGACCTTGGAAGGAAAACAGCGACCTTGGACATCATTCAAGGCGGCGGCACATCTACGCCGTCATTCATTCATTATAGCTCTTTAGCAATATGCCCAGATAGAATTGAAATGAGACACCTCACTCACGAATGGTTTCGTTTGTCTCAACCGCTTTCCAATCCGAGCAATAACGTGGGAAACTACGGAAAGGCACCTTTGATTTGACTGCTGCATGCGTAGGAGTTTCACGTTTCGCTCTGTGCGATATTGGCGAACACGTCTAGTGAGCCTCTTTCTAACATTCCACCTTTCCTTCTTTATGGCTCAACCGGCTCTGATAGATAGCAAAACGGGTCTTTAAAACGACGCGCCCAAATGTGAGGGCTAGCGCTGACAGAATCTGAACCATTACTCCAAAGACTTCTCCTAAACACCTCCCGATGTAGCACTGTAGTGTTGAAAGCGAACTTTTTCGTCATTACAGGCTAAATCACTCACTGGTCACTTTCAGGTGCCATTTTCGTCAATGCTGTTATAAGTTTTTGAAGTCTGCGCAAAAGTGCTGACGAGGGACATGGTAGGTTTGAAGTTGAGTTCAGAGTCAGCAATTCTCACGCGGGCTTCAATTCTGTGAACATGGCCAATCGTCCATTGCAGAGAGATGAAGGAGCGAGCCGTATTTGGCCAATGGAAGTAGGGCGTAAGCTTAATTACAAGTCAGGGAATTTGAAAAAGTCATGGCAAAAAAAAAGAGGACGGACTTTCAATAACCACTCCGACTGCTAATCGCAGATGATTGACGACGCACTCCAGAGCGAAGACCTCTGATTAAATGAGCATGAGCAAACAAACTGTTCCAGAGAAACCCTAAATGCCTCTCAAAATCGAAGGGGGACTAGTACAAGAACTCGGCGAATAAACTTCTAGACTCTTAATCGAAAGTTCTGGCAACGGAAGGTTCTCATTCACTCGCGTGCACAAAAAAAGTGAACAACGGGATATTTTTCTGAAGAATTGAACACTTGCAATCGTTTAATTACCTTTTGGAAAGACAGCAATTTGGTGTTTAATTCTCATACAGTAGTGGCTAGAATTTTATTAACGAACGATTTTTTCAAGATTTCTCTTCTGAAAATCACTTGGCCGCATCCAAATTTGTAGCAGTTTTCGAGGGTCTTCTGTCTCATACAAAAATATCAACCTTTAGCTCAAATCAGGGTTCGAAAAATTACTTTATTTATAGATTTTACGAATTTGTTCAAGGCAGTTTAAAGATTACGTAATCAGTCTTTCTGAATAAAATAACGTATAGTCCAACAGAACAATTAGCAAACAGTCATCACTAACATTAGCAAGTCTTGCGCATTGCCAGAACCCTCTTAAGTCTTGGACACATAAATTGGTTCTAGATGCCGGGTCAATTATGAACTCGCTCTCTATTCTCTGTTTGTTGTCGCTTATTTTTATGACTGTTTCAACGACATACTAATTTGTAATTCTTCCCTCATTGATCCCATAATGTTTGGTCTGGCCTGCTGGTCTAAAAGCACCTCATGCTGTCGAAACCACTCCTGCATTTGGGGACACGACACATTGAGTCGACAGACAAAGTCAGGTCTTGCGGCATCCATGTCTACGGATGCATAACACTTACCAAAACATGACTGCAATCGTGTGCCTTTATCGCTACCTCACTAGGGTAGCCCCTTCAATCCCCCTTTTTCCCAAGGCAACCTTATCAAGCCACCGCAACTTTCACAATTGGCAGCTGATTCTTTGTATCAGAACGTTCCGTCTTGTGGTGCCGCTTATTCCCAGTAAAATTGCTGTCAAGCGTCATCATATATTTTAGCCCTTCCAGATGACCTTATAAACATGTATCAAACTTCGTGTCAGGCTTGGTCAATCACATTCTATTTCCACTCACTTCACAGCGAGCGATCTCCTTAGACTTTGAGAACTAATGAATACGTAGTATACTGTTAGATTCTGGAAGGTGTTATATATCCGTAGACATGGCTGCCACACCACCTGACTTTGTCTTTCAGCAGAAAAACGACTCATAGCATCGTGCCTCTCACATGGAATGATTTCGACAGCATAGGTTTCTTATAATGAGCCAGCCAGGCCAGACTCCTGAGTCAAGCATTACAGAACCACTAAGGGAGGAGCTGCAAAGTTTTATGTTATTAAAAGGACCACGAAAGTAAGCGACTACAGAGAAAGACCCTACTGAAGAACGAGTTCATTATTTGAACTCGCATTCAGAAGCACTTTATGTACCAAGACTTCAAAGAGTTATGAGCAATGTGCTAGACTTACTTAATGTTAGTGACTGCTTAATATATTTATTTGTTTGGTTATACCTTTATTTGTTCAAATAAACCGCCTACCACAATAAACTTGAGAAATCAATTTTTCGAGCCCCGGTTTAAGCTGAAGGTTGGCTTTCATGTGTGGATCAGGAAACACTTACCTAATAACTGTCGCAAGACACTTATTAGGTATGTGTTTCCGAAGACAGTGTCAGGCGGGGAGTTTGACTGGGGCGGTACATCTGTCAAACTGTAACGCAGGTGTCCTAAGGCTAGGTCTTAGGAAACACTTACCTAATAACTGTCGCAAGACACTTATTAGGTAAGTGTTTCCTAAGACTAAAGAGAAAAATTCTCGAAATATTCCCGCTAATGAAATTTTGGCCACTACTGTATGTCTCATAATATTGGAAGGAAGACATACCTTTGAAATAATTGGTTATAATTACATTAGTCTACTTCAAAGCTCGGTTTTTCAATTCACAAAAAAAAGAAAACTTGGAGGATCAGAGAAAACTTGACCATTTCCTGGGTATAAAATGTCAACAGTACCTCTATTTAGTTGGCAAAATTTCATCTTGTCTAGAGATAATATGTTGTCTGCGCTACGTAAAGTGTGCGACGAATGAAGTTTCCACTGCTCACCACCGCTTTCCATGCCGAATGACGGCCCATATATCGTACATGGTAAGCATAAAAATGCGAGAGCAGCTACAAGGGGTGGGACTGATGTCCATCAAATGGGAAAACTTGGAACAAATTTTGAATTATGCGCAAAGCACAGTTAAGCCTCATTGTGAATCGAGCGATTAGGGCGGCGTCAAATTTTGCGATTCAGGGGACAGCGGGATACGAGCCATGCAAAAGTGTAGGAAAATGACGAAAGACCTTCGAAAGACCTAGCACGTTGACTCTCGCCACTCGCTTGAGTTTTATGCCATCGAGCTCACATCCCTCACGAGCCTGAGGATGTAGCGAGAGTCATCGGACAATTTGGGTATACTCCGACTCTCCTACTCTCTCGAATCTTCATGCACCGCTTGAACCTCTGGCGCATGCTGGAGTTCTCGACTCGCTCGATTTATGGTGTTAGAAGGATATAAAGGATAAAGCATTTGCCGTTGATCAATCCCGTTCGGGATGCCGCGCGCGTTCTACTTCCATTTATACATTCTCAGTGGCGCTTGATCGCGATGTGGCCTATACAACGACTAGCGGGGGCCAGCCGATGTATGCAAGTCAGTGTTTTTTACCCTCCCAGACAAGTGGTACCAATTAACCTACATCGGAGGGATGGAAGGCTTGGTTGGTACGGGCGACTCACGACCCAGGATTTGAACCCTGGACCGTCGCGTGGTAAGCGTGCCACCTGCCACTACACCACTTCCGCCCTATTTAGGGTGTTCACTAATACTTACTGGGTTATTGCGAAATTATCGCGTCTTTTTCGCACCTTTTCCTGAAAACTTTCTCTTTGTTTCTCATTTTTCATCCTCAGGTCAATTGCTTCTCACGCGATATGTAGTAGAAGAAGCAGCTAAGGCTTCAAGAGGAGCTGACGGCAGGGTTCGAGATGCTTTGCAACCATATCTTACGAGAAAGAATCCTTTGCGGCTCTGAGACAGGAGAGCGGTTAAGTCGCACTGCAATTGATGTAGAGAATCCTTTCGCATCGACCGCTTCAATGAGAACACAAGTCGTGTCACCCATAGATCACCATTCCTTGACACCCATGGAACATATTTGTTTGCATTCATGTTTTGGTTTTTTGCTTGTTTGCTCTAAAGTAGGAGTCCAAGACTGAAGTGAACCGAAATTTTATCTGAGTTCGGGAAACCAACGCTTAATATTAGAGTAAGCGACAACGATAAGGAATTGTCGCATCGCGGGAGCACCTGCGCTACACGAAGCAATTACTTAGCTGCCGAGCAAGCGATGTGTGGCGCTTTCGTGGCGAAAGTGCCGCGGTTGCTGAGCAGGGCCTCCGAAGCACTCCGTCCTTAAAGCGCCACGCCCAACGGTTTACATGGTGGCTTGCCCGAGCTGTTGCCAGCACGGTGCGTTGGGGCGTCATACCTGATGTTTGTCATCTGGCTAAATACGCCGTCTCTGTGAGCTTTATTTGGCAGCATATTTATTTTTATCCTGTCATCTTGAAACTGTTAAGATAAATACCACCAGTAACTTTTATTTTATTTTTTCATGGAAATAACTGTAGTTTTAGGTGTAGAGCTGAACCATCGCGGACACAGCATTATTGTTGTTTATTTTTGCTGCGGTATCAGTTTTTTGTTGATTTTCCTCCCAACGGAAACATAAAAAAAATAACCCATTTACGATCGGCTGGAGCTCGATTTGGCATGGTGTCACCATGCGTTGCTTAATTTCGTCCAAGCGCCCGCGATCTTATCCGCTGTCCATCTTTGAGCCGCCATCAACGGCTACTAAAGATGATCCCGTCTTCCCATGCCCAGTCCAATTTCTCTGCTTTTTTCGCCACTGGTGTACCATTGGAGTCTTGCACGTCCCCTCTAAGCCCCTCTTGAATTTTGCGTAGTCGCTGCCTTTATAGGAGCAGATGAAAACGTTCTATGAATTACGCCGTTCATAGCTTCATAATGTATTGCCTATGTAACGAGTAGAAAAACTTTTGGAGAAGTGGGACATGCAAAATATTGGGTACCAAGACGCTGAAAGGCATGCGCGCCAGAATGCTAAAGCGGCAATAAGGCTCTAATGCGCCTGCACAAACATGTTGAAGGCAAGCATAACTGCACTGCGCAAGGTTCGAAGCGACATGGCCACTCCTGTGCACTAAAAATAGACTAGCGCAAATATGGTCAATACAGCATAATCAAAACCCGGCTCACAACGACCAGCAACAGCACTGATCGCGAAGAGTCGCCCGGATGACTCACTGACTATGAACGCGAGCTAGGTGTCATTTTCATGTCAGGTAAAGATAGGAGAATGATGGGCGGTTCAGCAACAATGGAAGAATTATTACAAATTACTTCCAACAACTGATACACCTAAGCAATAAGACAACTTTTAAATTGATGCGATTCAACGCGAAGATTCTGCAAACGTCTAACGCTAACTGCTGGCCCAACATGGATCAGTTTTCCGCCTGTCTTGGTAGGCATACTCCCGTTATTTCCAAAATTTGGAATGGAAAAAATTAAGCGAAAATAAAGCGAAGAAGTGCAGAAAATGCTGCTGCTGGTCATCCGCTTGAAAAAGTCCCACCTGATTTTTATTCGACCCTGGAAACGGTGGTTGATAAGGATGCCTTTGAGATATCGCTTACCGCAAAGTAGATCCCTTTCACTTTATATCATTTTTGGAGTAACAGTCTAGGAAATTGACCAATCAGTGAGAGGGTTTAAGAGAATCACTGGGTTAGGTCACAATGGTTAACCAATACGACACTCTCCGAACACAGGGG
Organism: Teladorsagia circumcincta; assembly: GCA_002352805.1. NCBI lineage: Eukaryota > Metazoa > Nematoda > Chromadorea > Rhabditida > Trichostrongylidae > Teladorsagia > Teladorsagia circumcincta. Next base: position 16,198 of record KZ347486.1, on the reverse strand, counting down.
AGCCCTTACGGAGCTTTTGATTTTCTCGAGCGAGTGACCGAAAGCCGCAGCTCATCTTAGTGTCCAAGTTCACTTTGAGTGAGTAGATGCGGTACTGTATTGCTCAGAGTTGTAGAAAGGTGTTGATGTAAAACTCACGTTTGCAAAATCCTGGAGCCTTGTGTCAGTGTATTTAACATCTTCGCCTATTCCATATGTGAACGGTTTAGACTCCCACTCTCCAATTACGATATCTGCCACAGTCTTATGTGGAATGGATGCATTCACGCGGCTAGTACTAGAAAGAGAATGGACAGAAGTCCTGATTACATGGCAGATTTCATTTCTTTGTAAATAACTCACTTGTAGAAATTCATAGAATATCCGGCTGGAAGGAACTTGCTATCCTTGACACACTTCCTTGAAATTCTCTCGGCTATTTTCTGACAATGGCGGCTCTGCTTCTGAAGTTTCTAATGAATAGGTTCTGAGATTATGTGCAAAGGAGATGTTCACTAGCATTATTTGCAGCCCACCATTACTTACTGCTATAATAATAGCCACTGTCAATTGTTCACTTTGATGCCTTAGGGACAAAGTGTTTGAGGGCTCGAAGAAATAAAAAACATTGCGATTCACGTAATTTAGTGGGTCTTCTTAAACTCTCCACTGGGTGATCACAAAGTGCCTTCATGATGACGTTGAGTTATGAAGAAAATCCTGCCCTCGAAAAAGTATAAAATTCATGGAGTTGGAGAATAATTTTAGAATTAATGAAAGGCGTACATAATACGGCAAGACGTAAGGGTTAAAGGCACGGGTCGCGAGCCAATAAATGTTATGCAAGTTTTGTTTTTATGCAGAAATTAGTGAGATGTGCGAAGAAGAAGGTCAGTGAGGGAAACAGTAGGAAGTACCAGTGCACTTGCACAAGCAATAAAGAAATTTTTGTGGGCCGTTTTTGGTACGATGGAGAGACGCAGATGGCCCGATGAGAGCGATGAAAACTACAGCGGCAGGCAGCTGTCATTGGCTGCCTTGTCGCGCTTTTTCAGGTCGCAACAGTATTGCCATCCAGTGATTGGCGTTCCTACCACTTCACTCTGACCGATGTCAGACTTTGCGACCATTCAGCAGTCTGCTGCTGGGTACGAGCGATTCGCTGAATCAAAAAGACTGACATCAACATGAAGAGCAGAAGGGGTTTCGAATGAACCTGTGCCGCGCGTGCGTAGCGTTTCTCCTCCTCGAGTCAGGTCATCTCAGAAAAGGACACCTCTAATCCGCTCGCAACGAGCCTAGGACTAAGCCTGAGTCTATAGGCTTTACCATAGGCCAATGTATTAGCATAAGCCTAAGCTGAGCCCAAGTTTGAGCATAACCTTAAGCTTCAATGATCGCGCAGCTCTGACGACCTGACCTCAGGAGAAGTATCGCACGTCTCCCCCTTTGAGCTAAGGCATGACGCTGCACAATCACACCCAAGACACAATATTAGGAAAAGGCTTCAAAAGGATCGAGCAATGCCCAAGCGCGAAGCGCTCATTTTAGATTAAATTGTGCAGATGAGCTCGTTTTGATCGTTGACCTAACCGAAGACCGAGGTGAAACTCCATCTAACCATCAGGTCCGATCAGGGTCGACTCCGTTGGACAAAGTGCAACGAGGGGGGTCGTACTTGGCCGACCAAAGGGTGGGGGGGGGCTCGTAATCGGGAATGTCAATGTCGCAATACATGGATGAGAGGCATAACTTTCGAGGGTTTCTCCACTCCTATCAACCACGAACGAGTGCGGCGCACTTCAGAGCAGAATAGCCTACTGCGGAAGTATCCATATTTCACTGTTTACGTACACAAATATGCTCTCGAGGATAACCATGTCTTCAACTAAACCTAACTATGTAAAAAAAGTGACCGTAGGGTAGATTGGCTACTAAGGACTCACAAGAAGCGTTTGGAGAAGAAAATCGGAGTATCTATAACTTTCTAGAGAAGGGTTTAGTGTCTTCAATAAAGCGCAATGCTTGTGCGAAGCTATATTATCATTACTCCAAACAAAATTGGGTTTGAAGAAATGTGTGAGTGTTTGAGTGCCGAAAACTCGCATCTTTAAGAGAGTAGCTCCGGAAATTCATAAAAAAAAACGGTCTAACGGGAGGATTTTTCGAAACGGTCATTTTGGAAACAACCAAGTATCCTTTCGAGAGAACTAACTTTCTAGTTTCTTCCAGGAGGACAAGATTTGCAAAAAGTTGTATCTAAAAAAAGTTATAGCATTTTAAATCCAAAAAACCAACGCTCCGCGAAAATCGGTCCGCGACTTCCCCCAACGCTCAACGGGGCGATTTTTGGACTCCATCGGTTTCGAAGAAAGCTAAGGTATTCATTAGAATGCTCAAAACTTCTGGTTTAATCCAGAGGGACAATAATTGCAAAAGGTCATTCCAAAGAAAGTTATATTCATTGAAAGCCGAAAACCCGGTTTTGGGAAAAAAACGGTCCAACGGTTTGAATTAAAGAGACTTTGAAAAACTTCAAGTACTTTTTGGGAAGAAGAATCTGGGCTCTCGAAATTTCTATGTCACCTCGCTCAGTTCCATGTTTAAAGATAATTACATTCATTCAAACGAAGACGTGCGCATTTCTGTGATTTCTGTTCCTTTACCCCATAACTGACACAATGTTGAAGATACACTGCACAAAAAAAGGTGATTTTCTGAAAGCAGCAGTCTCGTAGATTACAAATTCACTCCGAGTTGTGGAAAATATTGGCGTTAGCCTGAAACAAATTCATTTGAGAATTAGTAGTCCGCCTCAATCCTTCCGGCGCTGCGACGAGGGAAAATTGTGTGCGCCAATGCAAATTCTACGATCCCATCCTGGCGGGAATAATTTATTTGAATTGAGCACATGAATACAAGCATTCTTCGCTCCTGACCCCTGATGAAAGGGGTAAGCAAGAAAAAAGGGTAAGAATACGTAGCTTCATATCGTCTAGAGCCTGATCGTGGTTGACTCCTACCTCCGAATAGTTAAACGGGATTTAACGAGTTCATAAGTTTTTGGTTTCTGGTTTCTAGTTTCTTTCTGACGTTTCTGGTGTTAGGGGGGGTTGTATCGAGACACGCCAGAAGGGGGGGGGTCGTAAAATTTTCAGAATTGGTCCAACGTGACGGTTGACCCTGGGTTAGGTGGGGTATCACTTCTCAGGTTCTGAGCCATTTTTTCTGCTTCACTGCACCTGTGGCTGCTTCCGCTATCATCTCTCAAGTGCATTTTATCGTAGAATCTTCCTTGAAGCAACAAAAAGACGTACTAGTTCGAACATTGAAATACTGCTTGGTAGAGGTCCGTTAAGCATTAATGCATTTCCAGTTGCTATGGAGCGTCTAAACTCATTGAGTACGTTGCCAATGAAGTCGTTAATAGCCTTCTCTAAAAATGTCATCATTTTTCAAAGGTGAATTTTGCTGAGGTCATTTTCATGTTTTGCGAGGCCTTGTCGATGTGTGCTGGAATCTGGTCCAACCTTCGACCTGGTCAAGCGCTCGAACGATCCCATACCCTCCAATGATCGAGTGTCAGCGGCGCGCCTAGCCTCTAGCAGCCCTTCGAGGTGTTCTGATCTCCACGGTCAACCCTCAGGAGGGTCCTTAAGCAAGTGACCTTGGGGCTTCACCTATTTAAGCCGCGTTACTGTCAGCTCGGGGTAGCAGGTGGACCTTATTGGTCACCTTTTCTGAAGGTTCGTTGTCTTTCATTCTGTCCCATGACGTCGTCCTAGTAGTTTACCCCTGCTGAGTGATTCCTGTAGATTGCAATAGTATTTGGACGGGTAGTTTTGTAAATGGTTTTCGTCTTTCCAGGCTCTGAAGAAGGCGAAAGCGCCGAAACGTAAGCCGAATAAAGGTGATTATCAATCTTGGCTGCAGCTTATTCAACACACTGACACATCGATGGTGTCGTTTAAACTGGCACAACGTGACACATCCCTACTCGGGCGTCTTTCCCTTCCCCGTTGTATTAAACTCGCGTTCAGCAGCGGGAAGGTGTGATCTAATACGAGCTTCTTTTTTCTTCAATTTTGAGATCCCAAGACGCTTCTCCCGTCTGTTTGAACTGCCATTCCGGTCGAAATGCTCCCAACAAATCTAAAGATCAGGCAACTCGAAAATGTGGATAAACTTAAGAAAGCAAAAACTTAGTAAGCA